>WAAG01091016.1:4455-29527 GCA_013390105.1 Tichodroma muraria
GGGGGCTGGCGGCGCTGCCGCCCTTCGGGCCCCGCCTGGCGCGCCCCTTCGCCGCCGTGGCCGCCCTGGCCACCCTGCAGTCCACCCTCACCCTCTGGTCACTGCGCGGCCTCAGCCTCCCCATGTACGTCGTCTTCAAGCGCTGCCTGCCCCTCGTCACCCTGGTCACTGGCGCCCTGGTGCTCCGCGACGGCATGCCCTCGCCCGGCGTCCTCGTCGCCGTCCTCATCACCACCTGCGGCGCCGCGCTGGCCGGTGAGCGCGACCGCGACCGCACCGAGGGGACGGGGCGGGGCGGGACGGGACGGGACGGGACGGGACGGGACGGGCGGCCGCAGCGGTAGCCGCTCCATCTGGGCTTCGTGCGCGGGACCAGGAGGGCAGCGCCAGCCAGGGAAGAAAGACGCGAGGATACGGGGGACGTGTAGTCCTGGGGGACAGCTGCGGCCCCACGGAGGCAGGTGCAGCCTTGCAGGGGTGGATGCAGCCCCGCTGTGATTGGTACATTCTTGCAGGGCTCGGTACAACCTTTTGGAGACAGGTGCATCCTTATGGGGGTCGGTGTGAACCTGTGGGACTAGGTGCAAACTTATTGCAACCCTACTAGGGAAAGTGCAACCTTATGGAGGGATGTGTAGTCTTATGGAGGGTGGGTGCATCTACAGCGGTAGATGTAATGTTCTGGGAGCAGCTGCAAGCCCATGGGACAACTGCAGCCCTGCTGGGGCAAGTGCGATCTTGTAAGGGCAGGTGCAAGCTTAGGGGTCAGCTACAGCCCTCTGGGGACAGGAGGACCCGTGCTGCTTTCCAGCCGAGGTGTAGGTGGGGTGGGAGGCAAAGCCGGCACTTTGTGGCCCAGCAGCACTCCTGGTTTGGAGGCAGCCTCAGACAATACAGCACATGTACAGTGTGTAATTTAATCTGCAAAGAGGCTGACAGGGGGCTCGGGAGGGAGGCTATTGCTCCAGGGATCCCACAGAGCTCCATTGCTAGGGGGTGCAGAATAACCAGTGGGTTAGAGGGCAGGCAGCCCGGCCTGCCTGGCTTGTGTCTGTGCTGGCAAGAGGATGCTCAGGGCTCTCTGTCTATATGTGTGAGTGCAGTTTCAGCTACAAATCTTCCACAGTGTCTTCACAAAAGGGAGAAGGCAATCTGATTTTGGTCGAGGGATTTAGAGGGGTATGAAAAACACTCAGTATGTTTGCAGCTTAAAAAAAAATGGATGAGATTTGTAGGGAGGCAAGACTTGGGACAAGCATGACAAATCCTAGGGGTTATGGCAAGTGCTGTGATGCCTATTTCCTAAATATCCCTCTACAGTGCTAATATCCTATTTCCTAAATATCCTAAAACTATCTCTTTCTGTCTCATGTGCAACATCTATGCTTATTTCTCTGTGTGACTCTTGTGACAGGAGCTGGTGACCTGACTGGGGATGCCATGGGCTATGTGACAGGCGTGCTGGCCGTGCTGATACACGCTGCCTACCTTGTGCTCATTCAGAAAACCAGTGTAGATAGTGAATATGGACCCCTGACAGCTCAGTATGCCATTGCTGTTTCGGCCACCCCTTTCCTCATCATCTGCTCTTTTGCCAGCATGGATTCCATCAATGTCTGGTCCTTCCCGGGGTGGAAGGACCCTGCCATGGTATGCATCTTTATTGCTTGTGTCCTGATTAGCTGTGCCATGAACTTTACCACCCTTCACTGCACTTACATTAACTCGGCTGTGACCACCAGCTTTGTGGGGGTGGTGAAGAGCATAGCCACCATCACAGTAGGCATGGTGGCATTCAATGATGTGGAGCCCACAAAGTTATTTATAGCTGGTGTTGTGGTCAACACCTTGGGGTCTGTCATTTACTGCGTGGCCAAGTACATTGAGACCAGGCGGCAGAGCAACTATGAGGACCTGGAGAAAGAAGCTAGAGAAGAGGAGGAGAAAAGGCAGACTGGAGACCAAGCTCTGTTTGCCATGGAGACAATTTCCCAGGGGAAGGGGGCTGAAGAAGCAGCGGTGGAAGGATCATCCACAGGGCAGAGACAAAGTGGAGAGGAAGAGAAGGACGTCGCTGAGAAATCAGCCAAGGCACTTGTGGTTCAGGGAAAATCTACCATCACACAAGAAGTGAACAGAAGCTCGCTGAAAGAAGCCTATCTTGGAGTATGGAGGTTAGTGAGGGGTGCTAATTATATAAAGAAAGATTATTTGATAGAAAATGAAGAGCTACCAAACCCTTAAAAAGCAGATTTGAAAACCTAGTGCTTGAGGACAGACACCTGGTTTTCTGTACAGGAGGAAGGCAGAGCATACATTTCCACATCAATGCTTACAAATCCAAATCATTCAGGATGACTTTACCTCATTGTCAAAAGCAAAAGGTCATAGTTTGTTCATGCTTTGGGCTTGCTTTCAGCTGCTTTCAGTACGTCACGTCAGACCCACCTCAGCTAAGGTGCTGACACTGCTGCAGGCACAGAGAGAGCTGGGTAGCGGGAAGTCACGGGGTGCTTGCCCAGTGGCCAGGAATGTGAGGGACATCAGTGCCATTGAGATACTTGGCAGTGCCAGTGACACAGCAGTGGCCTATACCTTAGATTGTGTCTGGAGCCTAGTGATTTTAACACGTTTGGAGGCTCTGTCAGTGTGCTTCTGTTTCTGTATCGGTCCAATTATAGGTACTCTACATAACTAATTCCTACAGTATAAACTCATATTAACTGTACTTTTTTGTGCTTCTCTGTGTCAATACAATTGTAACAGAGCTAGAGGTTGTGCCACTTTGGTTATATTGGTGTAAAATCACTCTCTTATCTGGTGAATTGAAGCCCTCTGGGCCAAGCTTTGGACCTGGTTTACACTGGGTGCTTTGTGTCTTCAGTAGAAATACTTTAGTCTTATAGCGGTGTACATGAAAGCAGAACCAGATCTGAGCTTCTGAGAAGCTTTGATTGGCAAAAGAAGGATGTTTATCTGTAAGCTTTAACTACACGTAGCATTTGGAATATGAGGTTGACTCAAAAAAGTTTGGAAATGTTGGTATGCTTTGATTGGATTTGGAGGGCTATAAGAATTTAGGGAGAAAGTGTGTATTTTGTGTTATCTCTGCTTGTGCCCTAAAGTTGGGTGGATCAGAGCCTGGACTGGAACCCAGGCATCCTCTCCATTCATTCTCTCATGAGCAGAGGCTGAGAGCAGAGCTGGGGACCCCAACTCTGAAATTCCCAAGGCTGCTTTTGCAGGACCATTCTGCTACAAGCTGGCCGTGTGCTGGTACATGGCTTTGAGCGTATCCGCCCTCGCTGTCCCTGTGCTGTGCTGTCCAGAGGAACAAAGTGCGGGCAGGCAGCTGAGCTGCCCGGTGCTCCGGCAGATCCCATGGCCGAGTGCTTGGGGAGCGGGATGCTCAGTGTGTTCAGCGTGAGGACATCCATGGCTTTGGCAGAAGCAGCTCCCCAGTGCCCAGACTGTCCCCGTCCCCATGGGCTGTGAGGGGAAAGGCTGCCTCTCCTCTTGGACAGTCCAGCGCTCGTGTGGCAAGTGGGAGGCAGGCTCTCCAGCGAGGCCTCTGCTGAATATGCTAGTATTTTGTCACACATCTGTTTAACTGGAAAGACTGTGGAAACAAATTGTTTCTTCAAAAAATTGAGTGTTTCTTCATCTGAAGTTATCCTTTTGGTAGGTGGGAGTACTTGGGTGGAACCTTTGCTCAGACTAGACAGAGAAAAGATTTGACTGAGAGTATTTCTCACTCCAAAAGGGTGTTGCAGCCATTGGGGCCACCTTGACAACAGACTGAAGCAAGCGGTTATAATTTTCTGAAAAAATGAACCAAGTTTGTTGTTGTTGTTTTTAATATTGTTATTGTTGTTATTAATAATTATTTATTATTATCTATTTAGCCACTGAACTGAAAATCAATTATTCCCACAGCCCTAATTAACCAGTGCCTAGCCCAGTGCTCTCTCCGGCCGAGCAGGCAGCATTAGCTTCGCAGCATGTTCAGTCTGAAGTGAGCAATTTGCCCAGCAGGGAATATTTGCAAAACTGCTCTCTGGGGGAGCTTTAAGTTCTTGTCAATAAATGCAGGCAGAAACATCAGGTGCTGCGGCAGTCTGTTTTCGGAATGATTGCAGAAGTTGGCTGACCTGGCATCACCCATGAATTTTGAAAGAGATGGCTAAAAGGACATTTATGCTAAAAGCCTGTAGCTGCTAAGCTGGGGGACAGGGCACAGAGCTCTGTACATCACGTTATATATAGCTTGTGTTTAAGAGGTACTGGCTGTACGCCAAAATACGTTTACCTTCTGTTCAAGCTCCATATGGGATCTTTTCAATAAAAGTACTATTTATTGTTTCTAGGCTAATATAATAGGGCTTTTGTTAGTTTTTCAAATGCATCCTAGACTAAAGAAGTTTGTGCCTATGACTTATAGTTGCTGTATTACTGAACTCACTGCGATATTGAACTGCATTGTACATACAGATGGCTGGAGAGAAACCCACAATTCTGATCTGTCCTCACTGTGCTCAGTGTTTTCTGTCCACAATAAATGTGGATCTTCTCACCACCCGGATGCCAGTCTTAGATCCCGTAGTGCACACACCATGTTTGATACGTGCTGTAGGAAGCTCTCCCACTGGACTCGTTTCAGGACTTTTTCGGGGGGGGTAAATGTTTTGCCACTTACTGTTGTTAAATTATTAGTAGAAATCTGTGGAAATTCAAACAGTTTTGACTATTAAAAAAGCTGCTGTTACAATGTTGTACATTTGCATGTATAGTTGAAATGTGATTATATTGTATTATGTTTTTACCTGTAAATTCCCTAAATTAAAATGGGAATTTGGCAAATGCGATCCAGTTTTCCAGTAACAGACACTGTTGCACAATAAAATAAAAATACTGCCTCGTGCTGAGGTATTTTAATAGCATCAGCGGAAGACGGTAGAATGAGATGTGGGAATAAAATGCACTGCTTTCCAAAAGCCTTCTGGTTTTCTTATTGTTGCTAATCCAGGGTTCTCATTTTTGCTTCATTTATAGTTATTCTTGTGCCTTTATACCATCCAAGTTTCCTCAACATGTGACAATGCACTATAAATACTGTCGTGGACAGAGGGACTAAGGACAGACAAAGGAACACAGGATTCTGAAGTGCTGGGACCTCAGTACAGCTCAAAATTTCTGTGTTTCTCAGTGGTGATTTTTTTTGGTTACATATTCAAGATGATTTAATGTCACTCGTGTAATTGTTATAACTCTAGAGTTAATAAAAGTAAGATGATGCTCATTATAAATAGTTCTATTATAAGATTACTGCATTATTAAGGACGTAATATTAATTTTATTTTACAATGTTAAGTATTTGTATTACCATCTGTGTCGCATGGCAGCGCTAGGAAATGACTTAGGCATTAATTTTTACCTGTTTGCTTTGGATGAAAGGTACATAATACACCTGTGGCTGAAACTGGGTTGTGCCAGACCAGGCGGTGGTCGGTGGTTATTGCCAAATTCATCTTAGAGCTCCACACAAATGTGCCTGCAGGTTGATTTAGAGAAGGAAGCCATCCCTGATGTCAGAGAATAAATGAACCTGATGCACAATGACTGCTTTGAGAATAAACAGGAATTTCAGTGTCGACACCTCCTTGAGTAACACCTGCTGTAGCACTCCTAGATGTGCACGTACACGCACACGCACGCACACAATTACACATGCAACAGGACAACGAATGTCAGACTGGCTGTCTTTTTTGAAATGCTTTCTTCTCTCTAAGAAATTAAAGAGAGGGCAGTTAATTCTGAGGGAGGTACAGTTAAAATTTCAAAGGATAAATTAAAAATTTGCATACGTCACTAATCTTGTATTTGACATCACTTCCACAGGGAAAATATGCAGCAACCTACAAAGAACCA
Source organism: Tichodroma muraria (assembly GCA_013390105.1). Lineage (NCBI taxonomy): Eukaryota > Metazoa > Chordata > Aves > Passeriformes > Sittidae > Tichodroma > Tichodroma muraria. Next base: position 10,384 of record WAAG01091016.1, read on the forward strand.
TCTGAGAATGAAAGAAATTTCACAGTTTGCTAACCAACACTCCAGACCCCTGCATACATCCAGGGATAGTTTATTGCCAGTGTTTAATAACCTCTTGTAGTTCTGTTTGCTGCAAAAATGCCTGTTTGCTGCACAGGCTTTAGTAGGCAAAATGCCCTTCAGCTCTGGTGTCTAAATTAACATTTGAGCATTTTGCTGCTTATCATGGTAAAGGGTTAACACCTTAACCCTCTCTGCTTGTGTGCTGTATAATTTCATGTATTGCTTTGAGGTTTCTTCTGTGTTTTTCTAACTGGAGTCTCTAAGTGCAGTGGAGGAAGTCAGTTCTGCTCTCAATTAGCTGTCCTATTCATGCTTCAGTTGCTTGTTGAAGGTCGTCAGGAAGCTTTTCACTTCAACCCTGTTCCTGCCAGGAATTGATGAGCATGCACATGCCCTCTTTTCTCATCCTTTGTTGCTGCTGTTTCTTCCAAATCTTTATTCCAGTGTCCATCCTGAAAATCTCTGTAAGTGATGGAGGACTTGCCACAGAGGCTTCTGCTACTTTTTTTTCTAGAAGGGCAGGGAAGGGATGGACTAGCAGGATCTTGTATGTCTAGATTGCTTCTTTCTACCTTTGTGCATGTTTCTGCCCACCAGTTCCCTGCATCCCAGATCCCTGTATAGCTCAGCCCTGGCGTGTGTCCCAGCTTCTCGTGGAGCTGTGCCTGGGCTGTGTCCCAGTGTCCTGTGGAGCTGGGCTGTTCATGGGACAGGCAGAGTGAGGGCCCTCACTCTGCCAGACAGCAGGCACTGGCTGTGCCTGTCCCTGTGGAGATTTATTTTACACACAGAACCAGGAGATCTTTTCATAGTAACAACATTTTAAGTAATAAAGCTATAAACCTGCCATTGAGCCAGGCTCAGTTTTTTTATAGGTTGAGACTTAAGAAAGCTAGTCACACTTCAGTGCTAGACATTGTGTTTGAATAGAAGAGAGGCAGCCTGAGATGAAAACCCATGGAGAGAGCACAAAAACAAAGCTCAAAGAGGTACATGGATGGGATAAAGATGGATGGGGAAAATACGTGAGCTACAAATTAGCATGGATGGGTAATATGAGATCGTTTGCAGAAAAGAAAAATGTTCTTGCATGAAAAGAAAGTGACAACATTGGAAACCAATGGCCAAAGAGTGAGGCGAATCTGCAGCGTGTGTGCTTGAATTTGGGCTCTGGAAGAGCAGTGCACATGAAGGAGAGAGGCAGAGTGAACGAGATGGCTGCATCTATTCTTTGTGGTTCTGTGATCTTTGTTTTACTGGAGAGTTGTAAGAAATTTTGCTCTGGGCACATTAATCTTGTTATTAAGTTTGTCTCTTACAAGTAAAAGCAATGTCAGCGCCGTTCTCAAAAGTACAGTACTTTTTTTATTAGGTGCTATTGATTTTGTTCCTGACAAAACAGAAGATCCCAACAATTATTTAACAGAATTCAGTATTTCTCTGATAAATAGCAATAACTTCTAAAGTCACAGACCATTTCTTACCTGTCATGGGGGTCAAATGAGAGAGAATGATGAGTTGGAACTGGCCATAATAGTAAACCAGTCAGGTTTACCAGCTGCTGTAAATAATGATCAGTATCATCAGTAGATAAAAACAGCTGAAGGCTGTGGTGTATGTCATTAACTCCTCATGTCTTGAATTGTCTTAATTCTGTTAAGTGCATTTTTTGTCTTCAGAGTATCTCTGCAAATTTGTCCTTACGGCTAGTTTAATTCCAAACCATGTACATCTGGTTAAAAGGTAGAACATGGATTTTCCCTTCTGTTTCTGAAACCACAAGTTAACCTGGGATCTGAAGGGCAGAGAGGTTCCCTTTGTCAATGCATCTTCTTGAGTGAGTGAACATTCAGGAGTACAGATAAAATGTACAATAACATCTGTTATTACAAACATACAAAAACCATCTAAATATTTCCTTATTGCAATTTTACAGGAAAAAAATACGTTTCTTTAAGCGTAGTGGCCCAGAGGCCACAGAGTCTGATTCTTCATTGAGTGTCAGAAGGCTGATTAACACAAAACACACAACTGAGTGCACAGCCACACAGTTTTAGCCCTGGGATTTACAATATTTTCCAAAAGAAAAGAGACTGGGGAGCATTTGCCTGACACCATGGAAGAAATTGCATGACTTAGGGAAGCTGGGATGCAGGACTCTGTGAAGAGCTTCTATTCAAAGGATTACTGCAAAGCTAGCGGCACATTTCCAGGATTCCTGATACAGGGTTGGACTTTCAAAATTGCTCAACATTTTTTATTTATTATTATTATTAGTAGTATTATTAGTATTATTATCGTCATCATCATCATTATCATTATTATTTGTTACGAATGAGCAGAATCATCTGTAATATCTGGGCATGTCATGGGGTACCTTCTGAGTGCTGAACTCTTGATCACCTGGATGTTGCAGTGGCTTGATAAAACCAGTACGATTTGATTCATGCTGCATCCAGCTCTGCCATCCAACACAAGCAACACACTTTATTTTTCTGTCTGGGGAGTCTACTTAACAGTGATTAAGTATGCTTGTATACTCATAAAGGTCTTTTATAGCTGCTCCAGATGTTCAATGCCACAGTTCAGGAAAGAAGCTAAGCAATAGCTAGCTGATGTAGAGGATGAAAATGACAGCTAGAGCTGCCTTTTCAATGGAAGATACTGCAGAAAGAGTTTGTGTTGCTTGCTACCCAAGGCTTAGGCTTTCCCTGTCTTTATCTGCTTCAGTGCCTTTCCTCAAAATCTGCAAATTTTGGTCTTGGCACAGCTTTAGTGTTGATCTGGAACCATTCTTTACTTTTCTTTCTGAAAACTTCACCTCTGCCTGTCTCCCTGTCACTGGTCAGGTAGGGCACAACACCCAGAGTCCTGTGCCTGGCACACACTAGCAGACAGTAGACAAAAAATGTCAGATGCCACTTTCATGGTCAAAAATAAGGACACATTGCTCTGTATTTGAGTTTCACTACAGATTCATGCAGATTCATGTTCCTTTTTGTGTTTTGTGTAGATCTGACATGTTGGCACATAAATTGGCAGACTTTGAAGACTCAGGCTGTGATGTGAATGCGGATTCATAGCTGGCAACATGGAGCAGTCACCACAACCCTTCCCACTTGCTCTCATCCATTGCACTAAAACATTTATGCATTTTGTGCCTTGACCAAGCCACCATTCAGTAGGACATGAGCCTTAATGAAAGCATTTTGCTTCATTAGGGGCTCACTAGTGTCTGGTGTTCCACTGCCCCAAGCCAAGGAGAGTGTTAGAAGTGGGTTTTAGGATTATTTTCTATCCTGCCAAGCAAGGAGCGCTTGAGAAGCTAACAGACAGAATTCCAGCAATGCAAAGCCAAAGAAAGAGCCCCTCTGCCCCAAATCTATTTAGTGACATTGCTGTGGCAATACAGCTGATGGTAAAAGCAGTTGCAGCAGGAGAAAGGAGTTTCTGTCGATTTGGCATGTTCCGTGGCACTGTGTAGCACAATGACACCAGGGAAGGGCCCCAAGCTGCTGGGGCCATGCTGGCACCCTGGAACATGCGGAGCTGTGACTGCAGAGGCTGTTGGAGAGTCCCTCCGGGCACTAAAGCTGCGTGGGTGAGTGTTCTCCTGTGGGGTCAGGGGTTTGCCCCTCTTCCAAAGCTCCTTTGAGGGAGCTGGCACATGACAACTCAGTTCCTTCCCATGCAGGGTAACAGGTCAGCTCAGCTGCAAAGTGGTATCACGGTGAGAGAAAGGAACAGCACAAATTTTACCTGTGCAGTCCAGATAGGCTATTACCACAGCAAAATTCTTCCTTTATTGCTTTTTTTTTTTTCCCCAGGCATAGTTCCCTCTATGCTTCTGAAAGGAAATATGCAAATGCACTAATAGTTTTTATAGAAGAAAAGATTTATTTCAGAAGAGAGTTCCTGCGGGCAATACAACCCCTGCTGAGCTTGCAAAATCATTCAGTGTATGGAATGGATTAGGTTGGTGGCTGCCTTATTTTCATTGCCTCCGAAGTGGCTGGGAAAACAAAGATGTAACGGTAAGGACTGTAATAAAGAACCAGCTCTGTAAAGCAGCTTTGCTACAGTGAACCTTCAAACCCATTTGAGAATGTCAGGCATTTGCCATTATTCCTGAAACTGACTTGACAAACAATTCTGGCATCTTGACAGCTGAGACTTAGAATAAAAAATGTCACAAATTCAATCTCCTGCAAGATAAGGAGTAGCCAGCTGATTCCCAGGGTGCAGGCATCGCTGATCTGCCCCCGCTATCAGTGAGCTCTGCTGCAATGGGATATCTAATTTAGGTAAGTGCATTTCCAGCATTAGGGTACACAAAGTCTGATTGTGAGTGGCTGCCAGTAGAGACACACAGGATCAATTTTGCAGATTCATGCAAAAAACTGCTCTAATTTCAACTAAAATGCTAAACTTGAGTAGCAATATGAAAGTTTAATTAATAGTAAAATAAAATAATAAAAATAAAAGATAAAATAAAAAAATAGTAAAATTTTAATTTATAAGTATAATTATAAGCTATCTGGGAAGAAGGAAAGGCAAAGGAAGCAAAAAATCTAGAGTCCCACAGACACATTTCCAAAGACTTACAGTGTTGTTACTCTACATCTTTCAATCAGAATAATGAATAAACATTTGAGTAATAATAAGAAGGACATAAATAATTTGGATTATTTTAAATCCAGTGTCACTATCTGACCCAAATGCAGGTACATGGAGCCCATAAGCAGAAGCCATCAGGGTCTGAGCCATGGGCATCCCAGTGCATCACAGTACTTTCAAGGCTGGAGAAATCCACTGCATGCAGGGATCTGTGAGGCTGGAAGTAATTACATCTGCTGCCTTGTTTTGTCTTTGTGTACCCAGATGAAATTTAAAACTTCACAACCATTTCATTTGCTTCCTGTTTTCCTTCAGGGGCAAATGTTTCCTCACCCAAATTTTTTTTGTGACAATGCCTCAAATAGCATTCACATTACTGTATTGCCAGGAAAAAAAAAAAAAGGAAACCCAGAAGTGTAGATTTATTTTCTTTTATCACAGCCTCCAGTAACTTAGTAATATATTTTTTTTTTTCTGCTAACTTGCTTTCTTAAAGGTGGAGATTTAGATGAACTACTCTATTCACTTTTGGTCTATCTGATATGTGAGATAAAGATTAGGTCATCCACCAAAGATGGCATTTTTGTTACACCAGTTGTGACAGGAGCTGCTGTGTTCCAGGGCTGGTGTCTGTGTTCAAACAAAGTCCACAAGACTTGTACAAAGTCCATAGACTTGGACTAGGTTTTTAATTTCTGGGATCTTTTCAACTGTAAATAGAATTGCACTCCCTCTGAAATTTTGTTGTCACTCACTTTTGTAAGAGGATGCATGAGTATTTGGGGGTTTCATCCATTGATTTTGGACTGTGGGTTAATTCTGTATATTTGGTGAGATCAATGTGCTTCAAAACAAGCAAAGAGTTGGCTAGCTTCTGCTACACTGACATGGTCCCATAATGCCAATTAAATTGATTGGCAAAAAGCAGTTTCAGGACAAATAGGTCCCTCATGATCTATAAGTGTCTCTCCCGATCAGGAAATGATGGACATAAAACTGCAGAGTTCCCTGCTGTGGCAGCAGAGAGAAGCATAAAGAAGCTCCTGTGAGGGGAGTGTGATTTTATATACCTGTCACAGGGGCTGCTGAGGTGCAGCTCAGGATTTTTGCCTTGTTTGTTACAATTTCCTATGCTGTGGAACAGTTCCTTGTGGGAATTGTTGTCTACCTGCATTTAGGGATTTCAAAAATAGAAAGATTTAACTGACTGTTTTTTCTCTTAGTGCTACATGGTTTGCTGTCATTTTGTCACTAGTTTTCACCCCACTCCCTGTGTCCACAAACACTGTGCTGGGAGACACCTGCCTCTTGAGTTCAGATGCAGTCTGCAAGTCATGAATCTGCTACTTGGCAAAATTCAGGGGCAGGAAAGTCCAGCACAGGAAATGGGGATTGGATGAACTCAGTGGGGGATAAAAACTTCCTCAATCAGTGCCAGATCCACTTGAGGCAATAAATGCCCTTCTCCTTCTGACTGCACATTGACAGGTTCCTCATCTCAGTCACCAGCTTCCTTGTAGCAGCATCTAAAATGATTAATCTTTAGTTTTGCTAAAAGTTACATTCTTTTATTCTTCATTTTTCTGCTGCATTTCACACTGTCAAATCTCAAGCTGGTCTTGCACTGCAGACCCTTCCAGCCATATTTACACTGCAAGTGGTGCAGAATTACCATGACTACTCAGTGCCATCTAGGGCAGACTGGCCTCTTCCATGTTTAGCCCTTAGTTTTCTTTGGGTCTCATGTATAACTATCATTCCCATTGTATATATATTTTTTTCCAAGTAGAATTATCTGATATAATGGGAAGATTGTGCTGTAGCTCTGGGTTCAAAGCAAATAGAAATGTCCTTGACACAGGAAGCATTAGACTGGTGTCACTTGCTGCCAAAGATGCAGTGGAAGCTGAGACTTTTCTTTATGTCACAAGCACATAGAAGAGAACTCCATATACCCATGTACTCCAGGTACCTGAGGGTTAATAAATATAGAAAACCTCATATAAATCAGGAAGTTCTTTGAGATCGAAATATGTTGAGTCTGGGAGAGTATTCAGAGGATGTACCATGCACAGCCTCCTGCTCTCATCCCGAGAACCTGCTCATGGTGCTGCTGAGAATGGGATACCAGGTAAGATAAACCTTTGGTTTGACCCAGTATGGTCCTTTGTATGTTTTTTTTAATGCACTCTCTAGGAGGAACATCTGTAAAAGTTTCTCCAAGACACACTCCATCTTTGAAAGCCTTATAAATCCTGTCCTTCAGCAATTTACTTACTCTTTCTTACTCTGCCACCAATCATTACCTTGAAAACTGTGCTTACCTGCTGTCAATTTCTTTGTTGCACTCTCTGTCTTGGTTTTTCCCTCTGCTGCACCAAAATAGTGACTCAGCATAGTCAGAAGTAAAGAAAGGTCTTTACAAAAGCCATTGAGTTCTGCTGAAAAAGTTCACCGCTACTGACTGCTTTTGCGTGTATGACCTGCTGGATTCCCTCACCTCCTCTGCTATAAAACACCACAGTAATCACAAGGGGACACATCATATCTGTCATTGCTATAGGCAATGCCCACTTATGCCCTGTTCCAAAGAGTGAGCAAATATTCCCTCTAAGTGAATGATGTACCTGGTCCAGCTCTCTCAGGGAGCTACTGGATAAAACCCAGTTTACAAGCACAACACAAAGCAGTGTCAATAGATAGTCATCAAAACCTCCATTTTACTTCTTCCATTCATCATTTCTACAAAACTGGAATGGAATTTGGCTGGTGTCTTGTTGTGTAACACTAAGAGATTCTTGCAGCTATAGGAGGTAATGGTCTTACATGCTTCCCCTTTGTTGTATCCACCATTTGCTTTCTGCTTCCACATCCTTTGCAAGCACCAGCTCTTTGCATTGCAGAATGGTAGATGTGCTTCAGGGTGTGGCACAAAAAATATTCTGAAGTTGATAAAAATTAGGATCTGGAGGATTGTATAGCTAGATCTTATGTATGTCACCCTCTAGAGGACAGTTTTAAAACAGTAAAATTATTTAGTAAATTAGGTCAGATACATCTAAAGGAAATCTGTAACTGCATCTTTGAAATAATCCCAAGAGTACAACAGTAAAATACTTCTATTGTTTGTATATATTTTAATTTCAAGACTCACGCTTGATCTGATTTGAAATGACTAAATTCAATGACAATTTGATTCACATGGCTGGAAAATCTGTTTAAAGCACTAACAGCTGAACAGAGGCAGGGCTGAACTCTTCAAAGGCATAAAAAAAAACAGTGGTACAAAACCTGCTTTTAGTTATTCCTCCAGTTGCAGAGCTCTCCACCCCTATATTGAGGTGACCAGCCCCTCCCAGGAGCCAAAGGAGTATCTATGCTGAGTAGTTGAGATGCAGATTTTCCTGAGCTGTGTGTAGACAACAGGGCTGTGAAAAGCAGGATGGGGCAGTGATGTGTTGCATCTGTGGCTTGGTCTTAGGAGCTGAATCCTCTTCCCTCTGGCTATACCAGCCGCTCAGAGCTCAACACTTGTCTCCTGTGCCTTGAAGAGAACTGAGGCATCATGGTAAATTTCTAACTGCTGCAGTGAGGAGACCAGAGCCCACATGAGAATATGCCCCTCTGGTGCCGGATTGTAGGTTGTTTCAGCAGCTGAAGTACCTGTTCTCACTGTGACTCTTCATTCTGGTTCCTTCCCCGGAGTCGAGGACCTCGCAGTTCATGTCTTCATCTCTCTGTGTCTGCCACTGCAGTGCTCACCAAAGAGCGAGGTGGTGGGGGACCCTGGCAGCACCCTGCTGGCAATGGTGGGATGCCCAGATGGAAACTGGTAGTAGGGCTGGAGTGCTATAGGTGGTTGGTAGTCTGACAACAGAAGATTCGATGACTGCGGACTTCAGAGACAGGCAGCAGCTGAGTTTTCTCAGCTCAGTATTTCAGTAAACACCAGGTCAGTGTGTTTGTGTTTCTCCTTGGGCATGTAGTTTTAACTCTTCCCTTGTGCTTTTGTAGTAAAAGTACAAAGATTTAACCTTATAAAGCAATTGGCACAACATCAAGCAGATTATACCAACTTTATGGAGTGGAAGGCCTCAGGAATAATTCAGTCTTGTGGACTGATAATACTTAGAATTTCCATCCCAGAAGTATCTGGAGGACACAGACAAAAAGAGGTCCCTAGTGCATTAGGCTCTGTTTATACAAGAGATGGGTCTCAGGCCAAAGACTTGGCAATCAAAATACAGTGTTGAGTGATCCTCTGCAATTGTATGTGCTACTAGAAGATAAAGCTGCATCAAGGGCATAATAGAATTGCTTGCACTTCACAAACCTGTCAGGGCAGATAGAGAGCATTGCCTCATCTAATGCCAGGTTCCATCTGTGGGTAAATTCTTATTAGTAGAAGACATTATGCAATATTCCTTAACAATTCATAATAACTTGTGTTTGAAGAAAGGAAAATGAAGAAATGAAGAGAGACTGCAGGTGTAGAAGTGTGATAAAGAAGGTGCAGTGAGTCCTTCTGTAAAGCAGCCACTAGATGCTCTTTTACTCTGTGCAGAAAAGTCCTCCCAGCCCACAGTGTATTGTTTGCAGCAAAAGGCTCAGCCAAGCTATCGCTTAGGTTCATACTGTCAGAGGTTCTGCAGCAACGAAATGAGCATAAATATTGCAGATGGAAAATGGTGATGGTACTTCTGACTGCTCTTTTTCCTCTTTGGTAGAAGAAAAAAAAATATAACCTGCCTCTGACTGCGAACCAAGTAAGACAGAATAAAGTGTGGTTTTTTTTAACACACTTGCTTCAGAGAAAGACTCCTGCTTGTGGAGTTTCTGATCACATAGACTAGAGCATGTATGAGCATCACTTACTTCAGAAGATAAGTGGAGCATGAGTGCTAAATAGCTTTTTAATGTGCTTCTTGTTTAGTTAATGGGAATTTCATAGATTACTCCAATGGGACCAAACAGACCAACAATGAGTGGTTATTTGAAGAAATCTGGTGAATTTCATACTCTGGTAAAAATATTTAACTCATTTCACTAGTAAGTATTAGTCTAAGCTGTACTTACATACTGTAAATCTCTCGTGTTTTGGAGGTTCTCTAGGAGCTACATTTGGAAGACAGCGTTTCTGGGGCAATTAAACACAAAAAAGAGTGCTACAGGGTGTAGAGGACGGGTTCGTTCTCGTTAGCTATGCAAAAATTACCAAATGGCAAACTTAGATTTTAGACAAATTACCATGGGCACCTAATAAACAGAAGAGCTGAAATGACAGTGTCTTCGGATACACTGCCTTGATTAGCATTTACTGTGTTAGCAGGTCGTGGTGGCAGCCTGACTTTCCAGCTCCTGCACATCCATTGCTCTCCTCCTCAGCACAGAGGCTCCACCAGGCAACAGGGAGCCTTGAAACCAGGTACTGCCTCACCCAAAACCTTCTGCAGGGCTTTGAAGTTCTTGTTCCTCCTCCACAAACTGGGTTGTGACACTCCTGGGTTGGTCTGCTTTGGGGATTAGTGTACAAGTTACTCTCAGTAGCTCCTTATTGGTTTTGGGAAGATTATCAAAGGTACAGATTGCCTTAGGTGCAGAGACGTCTGAGGCGGATCTGTGTGACAGCATTGGATTACTTGGATTGATTTACATGGGTGTAGCACCATGTGAACAGAGCTGCACTTCTCCTGAGCTGCCCAGCTCACATGTCTGGACTCAAAAGTCCTGGCGAGGCAGATTTATGTGCCTCTGTAATTTATTTATTTATTTATTTAAATCAGGCACCAGGAATCTGCTATTCCTGGTACCAGTGGGCATGCTGTAAGACCTATAGAAGCAGCCACCCAGACACCTATGACAGTATACTTGCTGTCCTTGTCACAGGCAACTGTTTGTACAGCAGGGAACAACGTAGTCTCCAGAAGCAAGTGAAAATGGATGTGAGAACCATATGCTGTCGATGGAGAGCCATGGGATAGCGACCGTCAGAAAGTTGCAACAAACAAACCAAGTTTGTCTTCTCCAGAGACTCTCTCTGTGGTCCTCAGTCTGGGGATGCCCACGAGAGAGGAAAAAAACCTCAGTGGGACCAGGCTTAAGGTTTCTATTTCCCAGTTCTTAGAGTCAGAAGGTTTGGGAATTTAAAGATTGGAGCTGGAGCCCACATGGGAGGGCTTGAATTTTGTAAAGCAGCAGATGGCTGTCCTCTGCCCAGGGAAGCAGCAGTATTGCTCCATCATGGCTGAGCACAGCAAATTTGTTTCTTTGTGTCTTGCTGTTGTTTCTATGCTCTGCAGCAAACGCAGCTCCCAGCTCTCCCCTTCCCCAAAGCCACAAGCATGGCAAAGGCGTGCGGTATATTGAACAGTAAGTAGCTCTTCCACTTAATCCAGCATGTGCTGTAATCACTGCAGCACGGTGCTATGCTCCAGCCTCAGATTTTCCTACAGTCTCTACAGCTTTCCCAGTCTCTTATCCTTCCTGAGTGTTTATGTGAAGCCACTTGTGATTTCTCAAACAATGTGTCTCTGCAAAAGAATAGGCTCCAACTAATAAAAAAAAGTTCTACACTCTAAAAATAAGATGAAATTTTAAAAGGGCTATAAAAAACTGCGTCATTGACTGGCTCCGGATGATCTCCATGAAAGAGAGAACAATATTCAATTTGTCTAAAACCCCAAGTTCTTCTCAAAAGGCACTATAGAAAATTGTTCAGTGACATAATGTAAATTAGAAAGCCACAAGCACAACTCATACTTGAATGAAATTAATTCACACAGGATACAGCAAATATGGCATAACTACAGCACCACTCTTATTTTTTTTTTTTTATACCACCAAAGCCTTTACTTCCTTTGAAGATGGGTAATTGTAAGGAATACAGTGCTTTTTCCTTCTCATGTAGAATTATTCTCCCCAGTCTCCCTATGTTGCACAGTGTATTATCTGCAAATGATTAAAGCTGGCCTCCTGTCCCTTTGGGTGTTTTCAGAGACTGTCAGTGTTTCCAATGGGCTGAAGCTACCTGGCAGAAGACTCTGTATATGACCATAAAATCACTCTATTTATCTTCAAAGGGAAAATCAAGAAGCCTGGACAGATCTCTTGATTATTTTGGTTTCCCTGTAAAAGGGTTTGCTTTTATTTAAATAATTTTTAAAAAGAAAATAAACTCAAAGCAAAACACAAATTTCTGGTATTATTATCCCTGCAGGATTGCTGCCAGGCTCACATGGTCATTCTACCTATGGTGTTCCTACCTGCTGGAATTTTATTAATCTCTAGTCATTGATTCAAAGTAAGATCAGGTTGTTTACAGTGACCTGAAAGTGTTCCAGGGAGCTTGAGCAGTAACAGCTTTATCTTTCAGAACACTTGCCCTTCCAGGAACAAAGCCCCCATTTTCTAACTGCTCTATGGAGAAAAAGAAAAGAAAGATGCAAGCACCATAATTCACTTTTCCTGATGCACCAGAACAGAAGCTGAGAACTGCATTTTGTCTACGTGCCCCAGTGCTAGTGCAAGGAAAATTCTGTCTCAAATGCATTTTTGTGGCATTGCTTTGGCAGAAAGAGGAAGCACTCACTGCAGAAAAGGCATCCTTCTCACCCCTGCATGTGGGATTTTCTGCTTCCCTGGTTTTGCAGCCTCATGGTCTGGCACTATGGGCTTGTTGTACGTGTGGCAGGACAAGGCATGGAGGATTGCTGTCAGCATCCATTTTTGAGTAAGATGTAACAAAATGTTCCCACTCTTTTTGAGGACTCATGCCTCTATGTGTCCATGCAGGAAATAAGTAGATGGTCCAAAACTTGCTTGAAACATATTAATTATAGACTACAGCCAAGACTGGGAACTTCACCCATATATAATGTGAAATCTGAAGAACTGGAAGCAAAATTCGGCTTTGTCTGCCTTATTATTTGATCTGGCTGAAATTTTTTTTGTATTCTAAAAGTATTTTTTGTTGCACAGAAGGGTAATTGTGATTAGCCTCTGAGGGATTTTGTTGACTCTCTGTTCCTTGGTTTAAAAAGACAAACCTGAAACTGCTACAGATACCTAGCAGTCCATATAATTTCAGTCCAGTCCTTAGTTCCTTTCACTAATTTATGAAGCTCCAGGTTTGGGCTCTTTGCTGCTACTGGAATGACTTTCAGAGCTTCTATTCTCCAATTATGAGAAACTTTGTTCTCATTTCTAGCTATTTTTTTTTTTTAACTTTTCTCTAAGTAATTAAATTCTGTTTCCAAATCGTGGATAGCAATTTACAGTTTAGCATATCCATATATCCATGCCCCTGAGACATTGTGTCCCCCTGCTCATCCTGTTCTACATTGTGTTCACTGGTAACAGCTGAAGCTGAAGGTTTGCTGCCATCCTTGGATTAATTCTGAGTTTATGCCGGGTTTTTCAAGTGCTTCTAGTCTCTCAAACTATAGTAGCATGGAGGGATTTTTTACATTGTTGTACAACTTTTATTGTGGGACATCTTTGTCTTCTATGCTTCCTATTCCTTTCTTGAAAGAAAAAAAAAACATTTTGGGGAAAATAATTCTTCAATATCTGGAGGTTTGGGGGGTGTGGAACTGGGTTATTTAAATGGTGAAAAAGAAAAATTCAGATTTGGCAACATCTGAGTCTTGGCAGGAGATATATCGCAATTGTGTCTCAGTTTGACTAGGATCCAGAAATCAATTTTTTCCCCTAAATCCCCCTAAGGGCTTTATCAATTTGACTATGCTGAGAATGTCTCATATATACTGACAAGTCTGATCTCTCCCCAAATTTTATGCTGGCAGCAGTGTTCTCGTACAGGACATCAAGAGAAGGTGTCATTTTCTCCTCTGTAGATAGCATTTACATTTGTGAATAAATTAGATAACTAGGTCTGAGAGCAGAGACAAGTATAAATGACTTCCCATTGCTAACAAGAAAAGACACAATTGCTTCCTTTTGTGTTCTTCAAGAGAATGGAATATCTTCCTTCTTGAATTGTTACATAGCCTCCAAAGGTCCTGGTGTGCGGGGATATTCAAATGGGCATGGATTTGGATCCCTCCTTGGGCAGAGGAAGAGGTTAATTTCTGTGACCCACTTCTGGGGTGAATGATCCAACCTTTCAAATATACTGGTGATACCATCACCACCTAGTGATCCTGCTCAAGAGAAGAGCCTTTCTTGTCTTGAATTTCCTGTTTTCAAAAAGCATTATTTCAGGGCTCAGGATACTTGAGTGTAGGACCTTCCTGCCTTTTCACTTAGCACAAGGTGCTGACACTTTAGAAAGGCATGAAATTTCCCCCTGCACATTTCTGTTTGGTGGCTTGGCTTGGTGACTTAAGACAGGCTCTCTGCCTTGAACATTGGATGCTCTGGCATCCCATGAGACATCTGACTATCCCTATTCCTTCAGTAACAAATCTGGGCATCAAATCAGAGCCTGGAGTCCACTCTGGGGCTGGTGTCATGAATGAATCACATGAGGTCACTTTAAGAAAGGACAGAGTAGCAGAAGGGAGGGTGGGGATGCACCAACACAGCAGGTTCCTGCACTTAAGATCTTTCTTGAATTTTTCTTTGCTCTCACTGTTTCTTACAAAATTAAGAAACACACATTTCAGAAATAATGAGAAAATGATAAGAATCAATTACATATAGAACTATTAGAAAGATTTCGGGCTACAACTCCACAGTCTGGAACTAAACCCGCAGAGAAGAGCCTCATGCTGAGCTTCTAGACAGGTAAAAAGAGCAACAATACACGTTCCTTTATGGAGCCTGCCTTTCTATGTGTTCTTCAGACAGCATGTTAGTGATTACTGTGTGTGACTTTGGGCAGAGATGGTGGCTTTTAAAAGCTGCATTTAACCTCCTTCCCTTTCCAAAATGTTGCTGATGTGAGGACATTTGACACAGAATCTTCTCTGTGAAAAGAATAAAGAAAAAAATACCCTCTCTAATGTTTTTTTGAACCTAGACACACTCATGCAATTAAAATACCTGAAACAGGAGTGATGTGGTTTAAACCCAGCATACTGGGGGTACTGACAGCGGCTAAGTCCCACACAACTGCTCACTCACTCCCCCTGCCCCCTCAGTGGGATGAGCAGGAAAATCAGGGGGAAAAAATAAAAATCCTGGGTTAGGATAGTTTAATAATTGAAACAAAGCAAAACATTATTATAATAATGATGATATTGATAATAATAGTAATTAGAAGACAAAGAGATACAAATCCCAAGAAACACAACACAGTTGCTCACCACCCACCAGCCAATGACTCACCTGTCCCCAAGCAGCAGTTGGTCCCTCCCAACAAATTCCCCAGTTTTTATACTGGCCATGATGTTCCTTGAGATGGAGTATCCCTTTGGCCAGTTTCCATCTGCTGTCCTGGACATGGTCCCCCCCAGCTTTTTGTGCACTTCCTTAGTGGCAGACCGTGGGAAACTGAGCAGTCCTTGACTTAGAGTAAGCACTGCTCAGCAACATCAATGTGCTAGCAGCAGTCTAATCCTAAATCCAAAACACGGCACTGTACCAGCACCTAGGAAGAAAATTACCTCTATTCCAGCTGAAATCAGGACAGGAAGACTGTATTTTATTTCACTTGAAGGATGAACAGCTGGTGCTGTATTTAAGAACTTTAAAAGTGAAGTGTTAAAAATTACACGGATGCACATAACTGGGAAACTGGGGGCAAGGGAATCACATCTTCATCTTCTTCTTTCGCTTCTGCCTCGCAGAAAAGCCGGGAGCGCCGCGACCGCCAGGCGGCGCCAAGCCCCTCCTTAAAATTAGGAGAGGGATTGAACGGGAAAACTTGATCGGTGCAAAGCTCGGGAGAAAAGATCCTTTTGTGCTTCGGGGCTGTCAACGGCAAATATTCTAGACAGGCACTGGAGGCTGTGGTTGTTTGTGCCTGACAAGGCATCCTAAGCAAGCTAAATATCAATTTTTGGTACATGCTAAAATAACACCATCACTTTTCACAATTTGATTGAGGATAACTTTCTCCACACCAAACACTTTAAGCAAGCAAAAATATATTGACTCCTTCTTAAAGAAGGAAATATAAAGGAAACTCCTCCTTTCCCACCCGCCTGCAGGAGCTGGGGAAGCACAACACTGCTGGGGCACCAACTGGCTTTTCTGTGTGTCACAGCTGAGGGGTGGAGGGGACAAATGGGTTCCAGGAGTTTGATGGGTTTTGTGCCCTAATCTACTCCTAAATAACTGGCACACCAACATACTGAAATGTGAAAAGCTGTCACTCCAGCTAAAAGCTTGCCACCAGCCTGGCTTGCAAAATTGTGGAGGCCCAGGACACGTTATTTATTTACTTGTGGGTTTAGACAGGTAAGTAAGTCCAGCTGCCAGCTGCTGGTTTAAAACGTCCCTTGAATGTGCTGGTGGGGAAGGTGTTAGGAAGCCTGGAGAAAGATTCTCACATAGATAACAAAAAGAAGGAAAAGTTTGCAAGGAGTTCTTGTGGTTATATATGCCAGGTCTCAGAGGTGTTTGGGCTTAGTCTTAGGGTTATGGTTAAAGTTGAAAAAAGCTCCAGAAAATCTAGAGCTCCAGGGACACTGTAACTGCAAAAAGGCATGCCAAGGGGAGCACGCCACTGCCACAACATTGCTCCCTCCACACCTTGTCCCTCGGCACCACCCATGTGCTGGGAACCTCAGTCTCAGGAAAAGGCTGCTTTTACTGCTCTGTTTAGGGTTAGGGTTCAGGTTTACATTAGAAATGTGTTCTTTTGATGTTTTCAGGTTTTACTGCAAAAGCCTAGTAATATGGCAGTCACCAGGTCCTTAATACTGCCGATTCTTTGACCTGTACCTCTTCATTTTCACCCTTAACAGACTTCCTTGTAGAAAGCCTCTTTGAGAAGTCCTCGGTGACATGATTTACTTTTGCACCATGGACAGTTTTCTGGCTGAGTCTTTTTTCTCTTGTAAAAAGGCTTTACAAGTCTTTTTGTGATCTTTCTAATCACCAGCAGATTAGGGAAAAGTACAAAAACTCAGGTGAAGCAAAGCCCATCTTTCAGTCTCTTGGTGTTACCTATAATGCAAGTGGGCACATAATCCTCCTAGCTCTGAATTTATAGAGTGGTTGAGGAACAGCTCAGTTCCTCAGTTCACAGTGGGTGAACAGCTGGGTTCCTGTGTCCGAGGCTTCCCTTCAGCTTGCTAATGAGAGGTTTCCTGTAGAGGAAAATTCTCATGGATATTTGACACATCATAGATGAGACTACCCAGGTAGGTGAACCAGCTAATGCTATTTAGCGTGAGACACTAATTTTGATGAATGGAAATCAGGCAACATTATAAGCAGTCCTGGAGATTGGATGCAAAATCATGAGCTAGCCTTTCCAAAGAGGTCTCATTTGGAAATAAATACAAATGGATGGATGAAAGGGAGTTGGAGCAGTGTGTATGCTCATTTGTGGTTAGTTACAGGGCCAAAACTGCTCCAGGCTTCTGCAATAGCCTAAGTTATGTGTCAAACTCATGCTCCTTCTGGTTTAGCCTTCTCAAATAATACTGTTATTATAATTATATTATATTATATTATATTATATTATATTATATTATATATCATATCGTATCATATCATATCGTATCATATCATATCATATCATATCATATCATATCATATCATATCATATCATATATCATATCATATATCATATCATATATTTTAAGGTACTGATCTGGGAGACATCCACTTGCTTTATGTTTTTAGATATTGAAATAACATGTGGATTTTACCCACTGCAAGGTTTTGCCTCTGTAGATGTTCTTATTATAGATCAGAAGATTCATGCTGAATCTGCCATTGTAATTTTTGTTCTTTTTTGTATTACTGACAAGCCAGAGAGGAAATAAGGTGGGTCTGAACTGTGCTCTGAAGCTCTTAAAACCTAAAGAAGTAACACAGAAATGGAGTAACTGAGAAGAAAGGTAATGAACACTGGAGTTCAGCATAATTCAGAGTAACAAAATTCTCAGTCATCTGCTTTCCTTGAAACTGTGACTGACAAGTATCTGGTTCTCTACTTCCTTTTGCACTGCTGGCAACACCTTTAAAACATTAAAAAGGTAAAGCAGATTTAGTTCATCCATTTAGTCCATCCATTTAGTCCATCCATTTAGTGATTTTTACTTCCTATTATGTTTGTGAAGATTTCTATATTCAATGAACCTTTAGTAGACCTTTAGTCTACTAAAGGTTCATTGAATATAGAAAGGAGGTCCTTTAGTAGACCTCCCTCTGCATGAGAGGACTCAAACATCCTTGGTTTCTCTAAGGCACAAAGGGCCTGGACTCCAGTCCCTCTCTCTGAGAAAGCAACAGCTTTGGAAAGTTACGGAATTCTCATCTTGGGGTGTTCATGAACCTGCAGACAAGATCCCAGGTGCTGCCCTGGCCTCACCACACAGCAGTGTGACACATTTCTGCCAAGCAGTTTCCATGGTTTAGAGAATGAATCAATGGCCTTCCCCCATAGCTCCTGGTGTTAGTGATAAGAAGTTGCAGTGTGTCTTGGCAGCCAAAATGCTCCTGCTTCCTTCAGTGAATGAAAACTGCCTGAGGCAGAAACTGAGTCCCTGCATGTATTGCACCAGGCAGACCAAAGCTGAGAGGGCTTTGGGGAGCTTTCTAAATACTAAACATGGAGTAATAGAGGCAGAAATAGAAAACAGGAAGAAAGATGATTGGTTTGCCTGAAGGCCTAGTGAAGTGTGTTGCAAGCCTAAGGAATAGATGTTAAATCCCTGTCCTGGATCTGAACTGCTAAGAGTTTTTCATCTCTAACTGAAGGTACATGTTGGTATTTCTATTGTGCTTGCTGCCATGAGATTTCCATTTTTAGTAGATAATATTTACACTATGTATTTCAGGTGATCATTTTAACTGAATTTCAACCATGTATACTGACTTTTGATGTTTCTTTGCTACTAGGACTGGAGAGCACACTGGATCATGGAGTAATGAGATATCCTTGGTGAGACTCTTAGGACAAGGTTCTTTCCAGCTAACTCAGTGCAGGGTCTCATGTGCTCTCTTGCAGAAGAGACAAAAACAAGCAGTAATCAAATCAGACTGAAAGTAATCTTAGCCACCTGCCCTGTGTCATGGTGACCAGAAGTTAGAAGATAAGCAAATTTACAAACCTAGTCTCAATAAAGTTGCTTGGTTTGGTCTTTATTTGTATTTTCTGGGAACTCTGATGGCCTCACTATAGCAGATCACTTTCAGATAAGTGTTAACAAAGTTATGTGGAACAGATCTGTCTTATTACTAAAGAAAAACAGGACAGTAAAAAAGTAGGGAAAACAAGCCACAACTGGTCCATCGACTTAACGGATTTTGATTATTGCTATTTACTGGAATATTTGAATCAGCCATGAGCAAAACGCTGATTTTTAATGGAGCCAGTAACAACATGATCACTGCACAAGCTACA
>WAAG01091021.1:5274-35726 GCA_013390105.1 Tichodroma muraria
GCCCATGATTTTCACCTCAGAATCACAGAATCACCACGGTTGGAAGAAATCTAGATCATCTAGTATTGTAAACCCAGCAGCACCATAAGTACCCTTAAACCATATTCCCAAATGCCAAATCCAGACAGCACCTGAACACTTCCAGAGGTGGTGATTCCACTGCTGCAGTGGGAACTTATTCTGATGCCTGACCCCTATTTCAGTGGAAAAAAAAAAATCCTAATATATAATCTGAACGTCTCCAGGTATGATTTAAGGCTATTTCTTCTCATCCTTTCTCTTGAGATGTGGCAGAAGAGACCAACCCCCACCTCACCAACCTCCTTTCAGGCAGTTGTAGAGACCAGTCAGGTTCCTCCGAGTCTCCTCTTTTCCAGAATAAACAACCCAAGTTCTCTCAGCTGCTCCCCATAGAACTTGTTTTCTAGACCCTTCATCAGCTTCATTGCCCTTCTTTGGATGTGAAAGCATTCACTGAGATCCATCCTGCCCTGATATATGGACACCAGCTATACAGCCATAGTCTTGGTGCAGAAAAGGACTTCCTCGCGTGTTCAGATTTAACCTTCAATTCAAGTCCTACAAGCTACAGTCCTTTAGTGTACTTCTGACTGCTGGTTTGAACTGGGGCCTGAGATCTGAACCTAAGAGACACTGGAGAAGGTCACCTTCACAATGGCTTCATCAATCTTTGAAACCTTCCTTGCTGCCCAGTCTGCTGACAGAGTTAAATTAATCAAAGCTGACTATTCAGAGGAGCCAGAGTAAGTACACACCAGTGGGGCTGCTGAGTTGTATCTCCGGATGGACATAAGGACTACCTTCTTTCCAGCTCCTCCTGCCTGCTGACACCTTTGCTTTGTAGGAGATCTAAATCCCCCTTGGTCTGGTGGCCAGAACTGCAGGGAAGGTCCTGCATCTGTGCAAGTGCCTTCACACTGCCAGGGCATCTCCCCAGAGCACAGCTGTACACATGCACAAAGCCAAAATTTGGGCTATACATTGCTCTCCCCATGGTGCAATGGATCTTGTCATTGGGGAATTCTGTTTGCCACCCAAACATCTGGAGGATCAGGGCCCTTAAAGTGCAGAGGAGATTAGGATCTGATTCTGTGTGGTATTGCTTGGAGGGCTGTGCCCAACTCAAATTGCACCTACTGTTGTGAGCTATGCACTCACCACAGGGAAATGCCTTGAAATGAGCTCATGCTGCTGCACTGTGTTCTCTGCCTGTCAGCACTTTTGTGGACTCTCATGTTTGAAGATATATAAATTATCCCTTGGCAGATGGCTGGTTTCACCCTCTTCCATTCAGATGTGCTTAAAGTGAATATAAAATCGTATTCACTGTAAGCTTTTCATTCATAGTCTTATTATTTAGGTAGATAAGAAAAGAGGTTTCTATGTATGCACATTGTCAGCCCCAACAAATCATTCTGCTGGGCAGGATCAATGAAAAGGGACTAAGTGATCTTTTGGGGTTCCTTCAGCCTTATAGTTCTCTGAAAAGGCCAAGGACAAAGCTGATCTCAGGTTAAATAATCACAGTGTTTCTATTATAGTGACTCCTAATTGTGTAAATTAGACATCTCTTCATTCTTATTTTTCATATTCCATGTAAAAAAAGCACAAATATTGTCTATCTCTGTACACAGATGTCTGTAGGCAAAGGCAAACACAATCAATAAGTTGAAATACTACCATTTCTTAATTCTGCTTCTGTGTATGACTTAAGGAAGGATAATTCACTTGTTTAACTTACCACAGGCTATAAATATATTTTTAATATTTATGTTTGTGTTTATTTGTGTTTATAAGTTGGGATCACTTCTGGAGCCTGGATTTGCCTCCCACTTTGGCCATAGCCTGACTTTATGCTACCTGGACATGTACGGGATCCTCGCTCCCCCTTTATGCCCTTTTCTCCTCAGGGCTGTGGGAGAGCTAAGCTTTTTCCCTACATGCAGAACATGCTACCCCACCCTAGGCTGGCATCCCTGCCTGTGAATGGACAGGATTCACAGGGGCAGGACACTCTGTCAGTGACAAGAAGTACTAGGAACAAGTGCATAGAGGGGTAGAATCATTAAGGTTGGAAAAGACCTCTAAGATCATGAAGTCCAACCATTAACCTCACACTGCCAGGCCCACCATTAAGCCATGTCCCCAAGCACCACATCTGTGCAACTTCTGAATAATACCTGGAGGGATGGTGATTCTACCTCTTCCCTGGGTAGCCAGTTCTAAAGCTCGGCCACCCTTTCCATGAAGAAATTTTTCTGAATATCCAATTTAACTGCCCCTTGTGCAACTTTAGGCCATTTCCTTTGATGTTACACTTGCTACCTGTGAAAGAAGACTGACCCTCACCTGGCTACAACCTCCTTTCAGGTAATTCTAGAGAGTGATAAGGACCCCCTGAGCCTTCTTTCCTCCATACTAAATGACCCCATCTTCTGTAGCCTCTCCTGTAGGTCTGTAGCCTTGCTGCTGGGTCCTACACAGTGTGGGATATGCACAGGGTCCATTTGCCAGCAGGAAATGAGCCCCAGCTGGCCCCCGAGGCACGCGGGGTGCGCCGTGCGCAGGCAGACTGCACAGCACACACCCAGCCGTGTCTCGCCGAGCCCATTAAACTGTTTAACGGGGGAAAACAAGCCTTTCAAACATGATGCACTAATAAGAGATTAATCCACCCAAGAGAACAGTCATAAACTAAAATGGCTTATAAAATAAAACACATCATTAAGTACGATTGAGGTATTAAGTAATAAATATAAAGTTTGAAATACAGGATGAAATTTCTTCCTGTGTGCAGGGCCAGTGAGTGCCCCTTTGCTCACACTGGGATTGGCAAATGGATCAGGAGGAGTTTTTGACCTGGTCAAAGGACTTCATACTCTAAGTGTCCCTTGGGACAGGGATGACCATTCTCTTGTCACTGACTTTTGACTTGGCACCAACTCTGCTAAAAATTCTGCTTTCAACAACATGAGCAAGTCTCTGATGAATAACTGGCCAAAGCACCATTTTCTGCCAGGGTGCAGTCCATGGCACCTTTTCAGGGGATCAGGGTACAGGAAAGGTGATTGTACAGTAGTAGTGTCCAAGAAAAGCAGCCCTCACAGAGACAGACGCCCTAAATCATCATTACTGGTGGTGATGTATTTGGCAGTGAGAGCCCAGCTGAGCTATGGGAAGTTAAGTCAGGTGAGGTGCTGGAGAGGTGCTAGCAGACACCACTTGTAAATATAAATCCAAGCAAATTGGTGAAGTCATTGATACCTCTTGAATGAACACTCCTGAAACCCTCCAGCTTTTTAGAGCTGTACCCTTGATAAGAGTTGTATGTATTTGACTAGTTCTTGCTACAGACATGTATTTACTCTTCCCTAAGATAATTCTATTTCACCTTTTTTTTTCTGACACTCTTCAGGCAAGTAGGCAAAAGACCAAAATGGCTACACCTTGCAAAATAAAATAAACCTGACTTACTTTGTTTTTCTATTTTTTTTTTCTTTCTTCTTCTTTAAAAATATCTATCCTGAGTTCTAGGTGCCCTGGAAAATATTAAAAACACAGAGTGGGATTTTCAGAAGTGTTATGAACTGCTTGTCAAGTGACAACCAGTGACATCTGCTTGAGTTTTTTGCCTTCTGCTTGTGATTTATGTCTCACCTGATTTTAGAAGCAAACAGATAGTGACCCTCCATGGATAAACTCCTCCAAAAATCTCCAGACCTCAGAATAATGGTGAAGTTAGGGAACACAAGCAATCTTACTTCTTAAAACTAGACATTCATCAAGGAATTGTCCCTACCTCCATCACTCAGTGTTTATGGTGTCCTACGTGGAGGCTCTACACCACCTCCTCTCATGAAAATTATGGTCTTTGCAGCAGGCTAAAGGGCAGAACAAGGGGCTTACCAGGTATAAGTGAAGAAAAGGATGGGTGCTCCTTCGCACACCTTCCTCTTTTGAGTGGAAATTTTAATTGATGGACCCTGTTTGATGGATCACCTTGACAGGGAGGAGAAGCAAGGCAGAATGCAGTTATGAATCAGCTGGCAGGTCTGTGAATGCAAAAAGGGTGGAATATTGTGAGTCATCATCAAATTTATTTCTCAGCTCTTCTGTAATCAATCTTTTTGTCTCTTGCAGGCTCGACAATGACTCATTCTTTGACATGCCTTTATAGAGCTGCTAAGTGCACAGCTTGCCAGCCTCCCTGGTGCTGCTCAGTCTATCTGCTGCACAGTGCCAGCAGAGGTTGAAAAATGCAACCTGTTTCTTCAGGATCACTTCAAGAAACAGAGCAAATTGCTACTGTGATGATGTAGGTAGGGAGCATGGTGGGACAAGGACTTGAAAAGTACTTGGTGCAATTCTAATGGATTTCTAAAATGTTCATAAAGCATCCTCTCCTTGAGCACAGCAGAGAGGAAGATGACGAGTGCTGAATCCTCCAAGGTCTGTGGCCCAAGAGGCTCTGCCTCCCTCTCTCCAAGGCCTTGTTGTACACCTCTGAACTCTGGGCACTTTGCACCAACTGTGTTTTGCTACCCTCCCTGGTTTCTGGCTGAGCTCTGCCCAGGCACTTATGTGCTTCAGGTTGTGCCTTTTACTGTTACAGTGTGTTCTGTGCTGTGCTCCTTTGACCCATCCTTAAAGAAGTCTACTTGGCATTGCCAGTGGTGTTAAACAGGTCTGAGATTGCAAATGGCCCTGATTGTAACATTAATCATAATAATGACACATTCAGTACAGACTTCTCTGGACTGGAGGTAATCTGAGACTTCCCATCAGTCAAGGCAAAACTGAACTCTGAGTCCCTGTGGATGAAGTCTCAGGGTTTGGCTGCTCTGGCCATGGCACAGGAAGGCACAGTGATTGTCCCAGCCAAAGAGAGCCATAGGGCTCACCTGTCCCTTGCTGCTGGCTCAGTACCAGTACAACTTCTGAGTACCTTGGTGCAAGCCAACGGGGACCACAGACATTTGTATGCAACTTCTCTGAAGTCTACTCCCCCTTTGCTGCTACCACCCAAGCTAGCCCCTTGTCTTAAACTCCTCTACCACTCACCCCACAGTGACCATCCCCATGGTCGAGTCATCTCAGGGGTGTTCAGTCTGCAATTTTCTTCTCTGCTTCTTTCCACTTTCCTTGGTTTTCATCATCTCACTGCAAAGAGCAATAGACCTGCCCAAGAGCTGTTTATCTATCTTATCTTTACACCCAAGCTGAGATCAGAAAATGAAAACTGACATCATCCTGTTCATCAGAACTGCTCTACAAATGCCGTACTCATGCCAAAATAAATGTTTACATCGCTTTTTGTCTGAGTAACAAAAGCCAACATAGTCAAGACAGAGTAAGTGGATTTACCTCCTGCAGAGTCACTTGTTTCTTCATCACTGGAGAAAATGAGAGACCCTTCAGAAATGGGAGTTATCTAACCAGCTTGCAGAAATGGCTAAAGGCAAAAGTGCTTTTTTGTTGCTTTTGCAAATTTGCAAATTAAACTTGGTCTTGCAAGTGTCCTTTTCTGCACCTATGAAGGCCATCATCCTGTTTTAGTAATACACTCTGGATTTTTGCCTTTCCTGCTGCAGTCATTGATAAGGATATAAAGCATTTCCCATCGAATCTTGTCCTCTGTAGATGGGTTTCTCTTTCAAACCCATCAGCTTCCCACTGGACACATCTGTCTGCCATCCTCTTTTTAACCAATTTTTTTACTCTATTGTAGTTATCTCATTTGGTACAATAACAAAGACCTTATTGAAGACCAAGTAGACTAGATCTGTTGCAGTTTCCTGAGGTATCATTTGTTTAGAAATGTGTTAATTCTAGTCTTCATCTTTAGATAAATCTCTATAGCATTTTTTCATTTCCATTTACCTACATAATTTTAATTGGCTTTTCAGTCACACTTTTAAAAAAATGTATTTACTTCTGTGTGAGACTAATGGCTCAAGGTTCCCAGATGGCTTTTCATTCACCTTTTAAAATGCTGTGGCTGCAACCTTACAGCCAAGCTGGATTTGGTAGCCTGACTCTTCA
This sequence comes from Tichodroma muraria, assembly GCA_013390105.1. Lineage (NCBI taxonomy): Eukaryota > Metazoa > Chordata > Aves > Passeriformes > Sittidae > Tichodroma > Tichodroma muraria. Next base: position 11,338 of record WAAG01091021.1, read on the forward strand.
CAGTAACTGCAATTTCGCCTAGAAGCTCTTTAATATTGCCAGAAAAATACAATCAGCTCCCTTTGACGTGTACACAGTGAACCCTTTGGCTTTTGCTTCCACCACCACTGCTGTAGTTGTCATTTACATAGAAACTCTCTCATTAGACAAGGTGTCTTTGCATACAAGTTTACCCTGGTGTCCTGATGACAAACTCAGGTGAAGTAGTCATTTAGTTTTGGAGCCAAACCTATATTATCTTTCATCTCTGCTGCTTTTCACTGCAAAGCAGAACCACTTCCTCTTCCTTGTCCTCCTTTTATTTATAGAGCGAAGAGGTCTGCCATTTGTTACAATCCATTTTACAAGGCTGAAATTGGTTGGGTTTTGGCAGTTGTCCAGAAACCATTTTCCTTGCTGATCCATGCTTTCTTCCATGCTTTGCAGGCTTACTGCTAACTCTTAACACCATGTATCTCATCTAGTCTGGCATTACGCTTGACAGGTCTGTGATTTACTCTGGCCACCTGTTAAAACTGGTTGTCAAATTGACTCCCAGAACAATTTATGTGGCAAGCCAGGATACTTTGCTCTTCTCTGCAAACATGAAGACAACCAGAAATAGAAATTCTTCTTGGTCAGCAGTGCCCATTTGTATAGATCTTCCTTTTGCCTGCCTACATAAGTCCTAGGTTTTTGGTATCTGTTTGTTCTTCCTTCTATCTAAAGGTCACTCTCTGTCTCCATCATTTCTTTCTCTGTTATACAAAGTTTTTTCAACTCTTTTTCCACTTTTACTGCCAGGTGTCTTTATCTTTCTTGTCTTTTTTACTTGCATGCTCCTGCCAAAGACATGGACCTGGACAAGGAGGATATAGGCAACACCACCACTTATGGAAAAATCTGTCTTGTGTGAAAGATCTTTAAAATGAAAGACAGCTATTGAGGTAGATTTAGAAATGGACCAAGGAAACAAGGTGATAAAGATTAAAATCACATCTTCAGATTCTTGTCCCACTTCTGTCCTTGTCTGCAAATGTCCATGTATCCAAAAGGTCTTCTCTTCCACTGACTTTATCAAGCAGTAGCTAGACAGTTTTACTTGTTTAAGCATAATATGCAGATAGCAGGTTCTGTATCTAGCCAACTTCATTGTTTTCTGTCTTTCTAGGGTCCCTTCTAAGACTGCCTCAGTAGCTGCTATCAATTTTTACCAATTGAGATGGCTGTCCCCCTTATTTTTTGTATTACTCATCCTAATGATTATGATAACATATTCAATACAAGAAAAAGGTATATAAAGCTTCACTATACTATGCCAAAAGCATCTGTGGGACATAAGTGTATCTTCTATGTAATGGTGGAAAGAGCCTGGTTTAGGGTGATTCCTAGCAGGAAAGAGACAACACCAGAATTCAGCAGATTTTCAAACAGGAATAACGGAGCAGTGACATCAGTGGAAAATCCAGAACACTATGGCAAATTGTTGTTTTTAATTAGGCTGTCAGCACCAGGCCTGTGGGACTGCCAAACTGTTACAGACCCACTCACAACAGAAGTTAGCAGGCCTCGGCCCTGCTGACCTTCTGCTGACTTCAGTGCACAGACGTACACCAGTTCATTGAGGCAGATGCCATCTCACCGAGGCAAGGATCACACCCCGAGACACTGAGGGAAGATTGCAAAGGAGCTTCCTTTGGGATAAAAGTATTTTTGATGGGGGATGGAGGGCACTTGACAGGCATGAGAGGGAGTCTGTTCTAGGGAAAAAGGAGAGGTGAAACATGGTGCCAAGTCAGCAGTGGAACACAAAGCCAAGGGAGCGGTTAAAGCAAACATGAGGAACAGGTGAGTGTGAGGAAACAGGATCAGGCAAGATCGTGCGCCAGTGCTGATCCCCTTGACAAAGACTGATAGTTGACTCAGGATTTAGTACTTGACTGACTCCTTACATTCAAACTTGAAAAGAAATGGAGCAAAAATTTGGTTCTGAAACACCTGATTTCATACTTTCCCAAACAGATTGTGGTTATGTTGATGAAATGAAGAGCTCATAGCATCAAGGACACATGAAAAGAGCTCTTACAGAAGCTGCAGGTGGTATTTCCATTTCCACTTACCTCTTGTCTTTGGGAATTGTGGACCAGATTTGCACAGGTACTTTAGCGCCAAAAGGTGCAATGGATAATTAACCATAGTTTCAAAACCAGCAGCCCAACCTCAGAATGTTATAAAAGGTCAGTGCTCAGCAATCTATTTTTCTGAGCTACCTAAATAACTAGAAAATGGCTTCAGGACTCCATTTTAAATACTCACAACTGAAAAATTAAATACAAAATTCCTTAAGATTTATTTCACTAACAAATAAAGAGTTTTTTGGATTGTGAAATAATATCCCAATAGTATCTGAGAAGAACCTTCTGTGGGGTTGTACTCCCAAAAAGTAAAACTAAATTAAACATTCTTTCCCAATTGCCTCTGGATAAAAGGGCTCAGATAGGGCATTTTCCTTCTGGAAAGATGCTGTTTTGCTTTGTTACAATCTACCTTAATCCAGAAAAACTCCCTCTTCAGTATGACTTCTTGGATATTAATTTCTAAGGCAGTGGCAGAGATCCCATTGTTTTTAATGAGGACAAGATTGGGCCATTGTAAGCACTTCCACAGGAATGAACATGGCTGCAGGGGACAAGGGAAAACAGGGAAAGGCCAGGGAATGGTTGAGTAATTAATGAAAACTTTGACTTTGCTCTCTGGATCAATTCAGGACAGCATGGGGACTGGCATACATTTCATAAGTTTCACCAAAATTAATGATAGATATTGGAACAATGATGCTTCTCAGTGAATAACTAATAGAAATGGTCTTGACACTACCACTGTCACTCCCACTCCCACTCCCACTCCCACTGTCACTACCACTACCACTGTCACTACCACTACCACTGTCACTACCACTACCACTACCACTGTACTCAGTGGCAACACGGCGAAGGTACGTGAGCTCCCTGTTTGATGTCAGGGTCAAGGAATGTCACCGGTTCTGCACAGCCCAAATGTCACACGGCTTTATCTGAACAGCCAAAGCAGATGGGTGACATTTGAGCTTCTCCAAAGTGGTCTGTGAGGGTTTTCCCAGCTGACCTGCAAAAGACATACAGGAAATCTGGAGTAGACCAGCATCAAACACTGTCTCCGCGCTACGCGTCTGCCCCACACACCCATCTCTTCATGTGGGTAGGAACCTACTGCTGTGATTCCCAGAATGGCAAAGCCTGTGGAGATGCTGTGCATCCCAAAGTAGTTTTTATCTATGCACCTTTATTCTGTAATCACGAGGCATGAAGGAACACAATGCCCACAAAAAGTGCTTTATTTGCATCCCTATATGAATACAACCTATGGCAGATATTCAATTCCTGTAATCTGCCAGAAACATCAAACCTTGAAGGCAAGCTCAGATAGGAAGCAGGTCATTGACTCACCTTTCTGGCTTGATAATAATAATACTTAGCACTTATTTAATTCTTTACACAAATTAAACAATAAATCAGTCTTCACTATGCAACTGTAAAACCGACTGACATCCCAGTTTTAGAGATGGAGAAGCTGAAGAAGAGGAGTTCAGTCCTCTTCTTCTGTCCAGCAAAGCTGCTGATGATTCCACAGTTAGAATTCCTGTTTTCCTGGTCCCATGTGAATTTGGGGGCTTAGAGAAGTCTCAGAAGCATTCATTATTTAGAGCTGCTGCTCACACTGGGAGAGGCCATTTCACAGTCATGGTTAGTCCTTACATTGCATTTATGATCTGTATAAATAATCTACACTCTAAATAAAGTCACATGGCATTGAGAATTCACTGTCTGTTTTTCACAGCAAGAGAGAAGGGGCAAAACAGTTGAATTAATTATGCCATACTCTAGAGAGACTCAGCATCTAAACCAGAAGAGCTGAGTGCCTCTTCCTTTCTTTTGGCGACTGAATTCTGAAAGAAAACCCCACCCACTCCAGCCTCTTCTATGAAAAATATGATCTTTTAAAGCAATTTTTCTTGAGTTTATTTCCCAGTAGTTTAAATAAGGGGTGACCTCTGTTAGAGGTTGATGTACCACACACATCTCCTCCAGACAGGAGACACCCGAGAGTGTGTGCATGTGTAGTTTGTGCACATGCCAAGCCTGAATGGAGGGTCTCCAACCAGACATCAGCACACTGTTACAAAGCACCAGAAGGCCCCTCGCTCTAACTGTGCCATGCCCTAGGGCTCAGCTGTCTCAGCTCACTGCGGCTGGGGATCGTCTGAGGCTTTTTTTGGGCAGAGCAGCCAGCTCAGGGCTCTCTGTTCTGGCTTCGGGGGAGATGCTGCCTGTTTCCCGTGTGTCCTCTGGGATAAACTCACCCAGCCAAGGCTCCCCCACAGCTGCCTGTGGCAATTGTTTTGTACCACCCGAAAAGGCAGCTTCCTTCCCACACAGAAGTGGCAATCCCATGGATCTCAGCTTTTCTGCAGTGTCTTTTGTCTTGGTTCTCTGTGCAGTGACCTTACTCTTGGTTTCTGGCAGGCCACGCACTTCTGTTCCCGGCTTTAGTTGTGCAAAGCATCAGTAGATGAGAACTGGAAGGTTCTTCACTGGGAGAAACAGTTTGGGGGTTTTTACCATGAAGGTAAACCACTCATTACTACTCATAGCAAGTGCTCACAAATGAGAGATAAGTGTTCAGAGAGCAGCTTCCTACACTTGTTGAGATGAAGCTATCCCTGACTTGAATTCCCAGACCTACATAGGACTCCTCAACATACGTCTCTCTAAAACATATCCCCTGTTTCCACACAACTGAATTTCTATATTCCTATCAGTTCTTCAGCTCTTTCACCATGTGATGAAGGCTATTACAGACAGTTTAGCTAATATATGACATACTTGTGTTTCCTTCCAAAATGACAACTTCCATTTCTTAACTCTTGAGCATTCCCATGTTTATTCTCCGTTTGTCTGCCGTCTGATCGCTTCTCTTTGTCTTGCCACGGCTGTTTCCTTTGAGTTTGCTAGGTCTTTCACCAGTTTGTTGGACTGAGGATGATTGTACTGGATGGTTTCATTCCAAAGCCTGTATTTGACAACAGTGTGCTTAAACAGCAGATACCACAGCAAAAATAGATTTGATATGCAGGATTCCATGCCTAAGTGCATGACTTCTTTAACTGAAGGACAAAAGTTTCTAATACCACCTTCTTACAGAGGCTCCATCTTCTAACATGAGCCCTGTCATTCAACAGATGTATGCTTTTGACAACAGGAACTTCTCTCAACACTTCCATTTTCTCTTCTTTTGGAATAAACCATCTGAGGCCTTTCCTCTTCTCACATGACTTTCGCACACACTTTTTAAGAGTCTTTCAAAACAAATTAAGAAATGTCCATCTCAGCACAGTATGTCAATAAAATGTCACCTAGCCTTGAGAACCTCTCCTTAAATTCTTATGGATGAAATTAATGGATCTGCTGAGTTACCAGCATGAATTGCATTGCCTTGCAGCATTTGGGGTACCGCCTTTCAGAAGATGGTTCACATTCTCATCTGGATGTTGTGGTGACTTCTGCTCCGTAAAATTCAGTTATTTCATTAGAGGGTAATGTGGGGAGTCGCAGAAGGAGAGATTGTCCATCTCACTCCTGTCACATTAGTTTTAGGAAGATTCAGTTCATCTTCCAGTGTCAATGCAGCATGTGGGCTGGTGGCTGCCTAGTGCTGGGACAGTGGGTGCTCCCCATGAAGGTCTGTCAGGGCAGGGCTTGGTAGCCAGGACCCATCTTAGCCCCTGCCGGAAGCAAGGAACTGAATCAGCCTGAGCCCCACACACCAGGCAACTCCATGGGGACAAGGACAGTGTAGTGGTGGCCAGCCAGATCAGAAGCCATGACCTCAGGTCAAGAAACAGACCAGAACCTGCTCAGTTCCACTGGGCTGTTCCTACAAACTTTAACTTTGCCTTGTATTTTTTCCCACCAGCTGGAATGATTGTTATCCAGCCACTTCACTTTTGTCTCTCAGTGTTTAGGTCCTTGCCCAGAGAGCCAGACGCAGTGAGCACATGGAGCTGAGATCCACCTTCTAACTTTTGATGTCACACTGAGCAGAAAAGGGTGCTAGGAGATAGTTCGCAAAGCTGCTTTTTTTGGCAGTTTATGGGCTTTTACAGAACCTACAACAAAGAAGTTGTGCGAGACCTGTTCATCAGTCAGCTTAACCTATGCATTTCTGCACATGCTCTGAGGTGGTTCTCTTTTGTTGACATTTGCACACCCTTGTCATTCTTGTGTTACCTTGCTGTGATTCTCCACCTTGAGAACCACAGTGCCATGGCTGGTTTCTTCACAGATCTAGTCCATTCTGGGTCCATTGCTTTTTATGAATGATATGTTGCTCCAAGAGTGCTGTCATGGTGCACCCATGGCACAGGTTGGTCACGTGTAGGAAGAAACTGCACTTTCTCCCATTCATTGTTTCACTGTGTGATTTGTAGGTGAAATAGGTGTGACTTAGGAAGATTTTTCCTTCCCCTAGACCAGAGGCCATCCTATCTTCACACCCAAAGTGAAGAACTGCCTGCCCCAGTGAGAGCTCAAGAGGAAGAAATGACTGAGTCATGGTTTTAGGCTCCTGCAGAAGCTCCTAGACAGCCATGGGAGGGGTGAGACACACACCCTCAGAGCAACCTCACAGCCCTTTGGAGAGCTCAGCATGCTCCCTTATCTGCCTACAACCAGGACAGCATCCCACCCCACTGCAGCTCCATGATACTGCTCTCCCAACAGAAATACAGCCCAGGGTTGCAGAGGAAGCTTGGTACAGATATTCAGTCTCCTTCTCTCAGCAGAAGACCACCCAAGATAACCACAATCTCTCCATGTCCATGGTTGTAAGAGTAGTAACAACCAATATTGCTTGTAGGGTATCAAAAGGGAGTGGGACAGGGATGGCTGGATATCACAACACAAGTACACATGGATTCAACATGTTGTATCACACAAGTTTAAAATAAGGTTCTTTCTTCTACCTGTTCTATTACAAGCCATAAAACTCCTTTGTTTTGCTGAGGAGAGAATCTCCATTGCCATTTCAATATGCTGCAGTGAACTATATTAATGTGCAATTAATTGTAGAGATTAATCATCAGGCAGTGTTATCAGATGAACACCATGACATACACGAGCAGAGGCTAACCCCTAGTTCATGCTTTGGCAGGCTAAGGAAATGATTCTTGTGTGATTGAGCCAAGCTCTCGGGCTGGGTGGCCCACATCTCAAAGGTGACCTTGATTATTTCATATGCTGCATCCACTTGGTTTTGAATGCATGAAGTACCTCAGCAGTCCCCAAAATTACGTCATCTTGTCCAGAATTTCTTTCCAAACAAAACTCTGTTACGAAAAAAGCTGCTCCACCTGACATCACTGAGCACCCAGCTCTCATACACACATTTTTGGAGTACAAGGCTATGAATTGACTACAGACACAGCTCAACACTCCGTGATTTGCCAAGTCAAATGACTTCATACAGCTGGATCAGCCTGAACATTGAACAGGGGATACCAACACCCAGGCCACCCAACACATCTGGCTATATTAGAAAAGCTCAACTAGCTTTTCTGTCTGCACTGTCTTTCTTTCACAGAAATGTTTCTCCTCTTTTCTGGATCTGATTTATACATGGATAAATTGGCAGCCGTTTTGGGCCAAGAACAGCAAACTGATTTGGGCACTGGTGTCCTATGGAGTTGTCTTCACCATAATCTTATTTCATTGAGTTCGTACGATTAATGAGACCAAAACTGTCAAAATGCTGGAAAAACCTTCTTTTGTCTTCATATGAAGAACACACCTTCATTCCTAAGAGTGCCCATGTGTGCCAGATCAAGATCCATCTACCTCAGGATCTTTTCCCTTCCTGGCAAAAAAGAGATGCCAGGGAAGAGTATAAAAGGACAGGCTTATAAAACTGCTGCTCCAGGATGTTCTTCCACCCTTCATGGATATCCTGGAGCAGAGGTTGTGGTTTCATATTTAATAACTATCAATGGATAATTCTTCCATGCATTTGAGCTTGTGTAAACATTGAGCACCTACCACCTCTGGCACCACCGGGTCCCACACCTTCACCTCCTCCCTGGGAGCACAACTGCCTCCTTTCCTTTGCACTGACCTTGCCATCTGGGAGTTTCATTTGGCATCCCCCGATTCTGTTACTGGAAGATACAGTGATCCCCTAGGTGCTTTCTTCTTAGCAGCCATGACTTTGTGGATTTGTTTCTCATCGTCCTCCAGCCATCTCTCTTCCCAGTCTATTCCACCCCCTACACATGAGCCATTCTTTACCTTTGATCAGCCCTGTGGTCTTTTCTATACTTTTCCAGCACTGCTATCCACACAGGAACACTAAAAAAAACTTAGAAATTAGAAGGCATGCCCAGCTATGGACAACTACCCAGAGCTAGAGAAGCAAACAGAATGGTCATCCTCCTCATGCAGAGGGACAATCCCACTCTTGACTCCTGGCTGCGTCCCCTGCTTACCCAGACTCATATTTCACTCTTTGGCAGAGCACAGCCATGGCTGTGTCCTCATGGCTTTGTGTCCTCACCCATGAGATGCATGTCACTGGCTTGATCTGTGTCCTGCTGCAGAGCCATGTCAGGTGTGTGGCCACTGAGAGAAGACCAGAGGCTGATGCTCAGAACCGCTAATGCAGAGGGTGCGTCACCTCATTCTCCAAACAGCTTCACGAGGAGGAGCACCTCCACCATGTGGAACTCGTTCTGTCTGGACTGGCACCAGTAAGGACAGCTTCTCTGGGGATGCCACAGCGTCTGTGGCTGGTGAACAGGCTCCCACCACCACCAGGGGCCCTGGTGCTCCCACCTGCCCTAGCCCTGGACCAACACTAAGAGGTCCCAGGCAGATTCTTCTTGGGCACTGGGCTGAGATTTATGAAAAATCATCAAACACATGACAATTTGAATGCTGTATTTTGGACAGTGCAGTGATAACATTTTCAGAGAGAAGAACTGAAGCCAGTCAACCTAATGCTCCATATGAAAAACCAAAGAACACTGCAGTGTCAAGAGGCTGAACAATAGGCTGGCCAGCAAAATTCAGTGTCAACTCACGGAAAGTGGCACACATAGGAATATCAGCTCTAAGCATATGCAAGCAGCAAGAAGCTTTGCTTAACCATGGAGAAAACATAGCTTGGAGTCATGGCTCTCTGAAATATGACCTTGGTGTATGATATGCACACAATTATTGTCACCAGTGCTGAAGAGGTTGTGCAGGTCCATGAAGCTTTCCCAGGAAGATAACAAGCATGAACACTAATATGGAACAGCTTTGCCATGAGGAAAGGTTAAAATGGTATTGGAAAACCGAGTGAAATTTGTAAAAGGATGATCCTGTGAAGGAGATGGATTAAGAGAAAATATTAAGCAAGTATTATCATAAGGTGAGAACTAAGGAACGGCTGAAGAAATCATTGTGCAACAGGTCTGGACCAAACAAACCATGTAATTAACCATTGACTAATTGCATTGGGGAATTCATTACTACATACTTCTGTAGAGCCCAGAGTAGGGTTCAATGAAGGGTTTTAAAATTGCAGTTCCTAAGTGACTGAGAGACAAGTTCATGGGGGACAGAAACATCCATCCCAATGGGTCAATTGTTTCAAGCTCCACAAGAATGAGATTTAGAAAGCATTGGGTGCTTGTAACGAGATATTCCATGTATGTGTCCATGCAAAATCTTCACCTGAGCATTCACTTGTGATTAGGCAGCTTTCAGCTTTGATGGCTAAAGGTAGTTTTTACACTCCTATGAGTCACTTTGCAACCAACAAAGCAGCATTTTAACAAATGCTTTACTAACTCTAGCAAAAAGCACTGCAAAGATGTTTTTCTCTAGAGCTTTGCTCCTTGTCTTGCACCAAGGATCTTCAGGCAAACTGCTTTGTACTCATCTCAGCCTCGCCAGTACAACTTTGACTGCATAATGAGGAACACAAGCAAACAAATGCAGACAACTTTTCTCCAAAGCCAGCACGAGCTGCATGTGCCAGCACTGGTTTCTGTGTTGCCTTTTCACGAATGCATACAAACGAATTATTGCATATACACAGACAGGTCTGTGGCCATGAAAGCTGCACTTATAACCAGACAGCCGAGAGGAGGGCAGGGTAGGGTGGAGGAGAAGTCCGAATACTGCAGGGAGACAGCAGAAACCTTGAGCTCCTGTCCCAAGAACTGCTGTGGGGAGCAGCCACAGAAGGTTTGAACACTGTCTGTCTCTGTTTTGGAGAACAGGGAAGATGTGAGTGAAGAGCCATGTGCTAAAACACTGCCACAGTCTATTTACTTCAGCATAACCCCAGCCTGATGGTGCTGCCCTTCCACACCACCCGCTTGAGCCACCTTGTCCCACACCTTCACTTTGGGAAAGTCACAGCTTGGAAAACTGAGACCCACCAAGTGGCAGAAAGGACACTATGAGAGGATTTTGGCACTTGAAACTCCTCCTGGCCTGGATTTTGAGTGAATGAATGGATTCATCCTGGTTTCCAGGTGACTCTGTCACTGGGCAATCAGAAAACACCATGAATTGCACAGAAGGAAAGCGACTTTGTTTTCACCTCAAATGAGCATATTGCAGGCAGAAGGCTTATACTGGGTTTCTTTGTCCCTTATGCCCACACTAATAGCTGGACAGAATCATTAACATGATCCCTGACAGGATTTTGACCCAGGCCAGCTAGTGCTTGCCCAAGAGTTTCTTAGGCACAGGCCAGGAATTTGCATGGGGGAGAGATCATTCCTCACCAGGTAGTTAGGATGTAACCATTGTGGTTTGGAAGCTCAGAGAGCTTAGCAGGGAGGCTGTGGTACGGTCTTGCCAGCCAGATCCAGGGGTAGAGGTCAGACCTTGCCGAAAGAAATTGTTCTTTGAGTAGATTTTGCCAGGGACTCCAGACTCCTTTGGCATTTGAGCTAATTCATCATGCGTCACTCCATCTTTGCCTCTCCTCCATCATACAAGGGCCAACAGTGCCAGTCACGCCTGTTGAGAGGTGTTTGCTTATTGCTGCACTGTACCAATTGATGTGTGTCATGGAAAGCCTTGACCTTCCTTATTTAGCTTTTCTAAACGCTTCATTTACACTTGTGTGCACTGTTTTTTCCTGCTCAGTGTTGAAGTTCCTTGCTTCCACATTGAGCCTATCTGCACTAAGATTTCCTGCCTTTTTGCTGAGTAGTTTTGACCTCCATTCAATAAATCAATAATCTTCCCAGAACTTCACCACAGCCTCCCCTGTCTGCCCCTGCCTTTTGTTCCAGCATTAACTTTTCCACAGCACTTCAGCAACAGCTTGCCTGGAAATCTGCTGAATTATATGATTACAGCATTGCTCTCATATACAGATTAAAGAGAGTATCCCTTCATGGGGTTCTTCTGCTCAGTCCCTAACCCAGCCATTTAACTTGACAAAACCCACTTGTGTTGCAGTCAGTTAATCTCTTTCTTCCCCCAGACAGGCTTGCAAAGTCAGGTCTGGGACCAGGTGAACTGTGTGCTCTTCTGTCCAGCTCCAAGGGTGACATGTCATTTATCAGATCTTCTGTTACATCCTGTGGGGAGAGCAGAGCCTTGCAGGAGCAGCCACCTCCCAGAAGATGTTTCCAGGGATGGACACTGGCTCCTTCATTCTTCTCTAGTCTTCTTAAAAAAATTCCTGTATTTCCAGCAGCTAACAAAGCAAGCTAGTAAAGAAAGCATAGACTGGCTCCTGGACTTCAGCTCATGGAAACAAATGCATTTCCACAGTTCAGCTTTTTTGACTGTACACTCAAACCCAAAAACAGATTTCTCCAATTGAAAAGGAAAATTGAAATTTACAAACATTTCTCAGGATATTTATTTTCCTCCTGAATAACAAATCTTTCTTTCCACAGGAGTCCAAAATGCTGTATTTTTTCAGAATTCACGCATGGTATTCAACTACTGAATGCTTTTCTTTGAGTAGACTGCTTCATTTTAAGAGGGGGAATAGGCCCTCAGCCAAAGGTTAGATCCAAATTCAGATTTACAGAATGGTGCTGTTTCTATCTTTGTGTTTGTATTTGGGCTTGTCTGGCTTCCTAGGGTGAAACTCCTGTTTCAGATTTGCACAGCAAACATCAGCTTTGCTATTGTGTTTTCTGCTCCCCCTTTGGCAAACCACTTGCTGGAAATCAGCACATCTAGAGAGATCAGTCCAAACTGCCATGGGAAACTGGCTATTTTTCTAAAACACATGATACAGATCAAACATAGGTTACTGCCTAGATTACTAGTTCGTGGTACTCATGAGATCAGACTAGGTCATCATGAAGGTGCCTTCTGGCTTTCAAATCTATCACCCTAAATAATGCATAAATGAAGTAACATGGAACAAAGCCACATTTGTTCATATGTAAGGCATGTTAATGATGCTCCTTTCAAAAGATGGAGCTGTGGATTGATGCACTGAATTTCACCTCTAGGGACTCTGACTTTGGTTAGGAGACAAATGAGTTTGATAGCATCAAGTAAATACTCAATGGATATTTGCCTCCATCCCCAAAACCATCATGCAATTTGGCAGGAGCAGCAGTCTGCGCTCACGAGACGTCTAGAGGTGCTCAGGGCATTGGCAGTCCTGTGGGAGGAAGCATCTGGCTGTGCTGTGCCTGGAGTTACCCACAGCTCTCACCCTCCCACTTCCCCAAGCATCAGCAACACTACTCCTCAGAATCACAGCAAAGAAAACACAAAATTAAACTGAAATGAGGGGGGAAAGATATTTATTTGGGTTCATGAAGTGAACTAACACTGGAAATGGGCTGAACAACGTACTGTATCAGCTTCGATGCATTATTACAATCGTGAAAACTTTCAGTGTTTCAAGGAAAAGATTTTTTCCAGGCACAAGATCAAAGCCATAGCTAAATAATATTGGGTTACAGAGCAGAGAACTTTCAAATGGCTGGTTTTGACTGCTTTTGTATCTAGAAATGTTGTGATAGGAGCAGCCCTTTTTTACAAGGCCCAGTAACAACAATGTAAATCAAGCATTAACCAAAAGTAGACAGCAAATTATCTACTTTTTAAAGAGACTTCTACTAGAGCTGTTTTTTAGGGAAGGAAAGAAGGAGTTCTGTTTTTAATAGTATAAAAATACTTGTCCAGGAGGCGTCACTGTATTTTTGTCCCAAAGCATAACAATGTTAGATATAAACCAACACCCTGAAACAGCTGATAAAACTACATATGGGGATGTTTTGACACAGAGCTGCTAGAACACAACTCAGAGTGAATCCTTACGCTTGTCTGACAGGTTTTTAGATTCCTTGTATAATGTACTCATGCTAAAAAACGAGAGATGTACTAGTCCGTGCAAAATAAGAAGTATGGAAAATCTGCCTGCAAAGTGCGTCCTTTTTAGATGGGACATTTAATTTCAGCAATCTTCTGGACACAGAGATAATGAGAGTGGCAGCCGAATTCGGTTGTGAAGCAGCACATTCACAGCAACAGGACTGTGGGAGCACAGACTAGGAAATTAGACATACATGGACAGCTAACTCCACCCTTCTAAAAATCATACATTCAGTCTGAACTGGTTGTATAAGTTCCCTCCATAGGTAAGGCAGAGAAGCAAACATCTCTGATGGGTAAGTAGTCCTCTCCTAAGACAGGTGCTTAAGGCAGTTGATGAACTGCTCAGCAAAGGTGCAATTTTCTCCTCCTTGGCTCACAGATCCAGAAGAATTCATGGAGCCAAGACACCTAATTTCCAGGTGGTTAAGGCAGTGAAATGCATCACCCCACAGCTAACTTACCTAATCATCATGACTCCCCTTGTGTTTCCAGACAGGAAGAACAGCCAAATACTTTCAGTCTTGGATATGTTTATATGAAGAAACACAAAAAGAAAGAACAAAAGTAAGGTCTTACTCCAGGACATGGACATAGCTTGTCTCTCTTCTGGAAGGATTTCAGTGAAGAGAGTGAAATGGTTGCCTCCCCGTGTTCAGGACTGCCTTGGTTTTCTGCATAAGGTTAAAATACAGCCTTTTTTACAGACTCCTCCTTGCCCATGGATGATTTTGTTATCTGAATGACAGCCCCATAGATTTCTTTAGAAAAAGACATCTAAAGATCTGCTTCATTCATGAATTGCAGACTATCATAATTTTGGGGCAAATTCAATTGATGCCACAGAGAAGAGAATCCAGAAGTAGCACAGACTCTCCTCTTAACCAATTCAGGAAGCAGAGGCTGTTCTGAGGGTGACTTTTTCACTGTCAAACTTTAACGTTAAAACCATGGTTGAGGAATATTTTTTTTAAAGTGCCCTTAATGCTAATGTACTTCTATAAAAAGATGATGTGATTTGCATCCCTCCCCATGCAGCCAGACTTGTGGGGTTTGAGTAGCATGCACATCAGGCCTGACTATTACCATATAAACCATAATTATGGTGGAAGTGATTCCCAACCACCAAAGATCAATAATCTTACACTGTAGCTGTAGGAGGGTCATGATTGTATGCTATTGCTGAGCCTGATAGTCAGAGCTATGTTCCTCCAAATTGCTCCATCATGCAGAACTTCTCAGCTCTGCTACAGAGATCCATTCTCCTTGGGAAGGAAATCAAACCATGCTGAATGGGCTGCTAGACCGCGCAGAGGAGATGGTCAGCAGCAGGGTTTGTTCCTTTTGATGACACCCCTTTGCAGTGAGCACAGATGGACACAGAGAAGAATATTCAGACAAATAAAAGGCTGGATTCAGTTTATTCATGAGATGGTCCTTGTTTCTTTCTTGACTGAAGCTTTAACATGCAAGTCAAGAATGCCAGAACATTTAAGAAATACAGTTCCCATCACAAGAATGATGTCAGGAAATTATTTATTTCTTTAAACATTTATATGGTTATACATTCAAATATATGCATACATGTTTGGCAAGAATGAGATAAACTCATAAGACATGACAGGCCAGAAAAGTGTACCTATATCTGTGCACATACTTATGAATGTACAAATATGCTAACCTGGAAAAATTTAGAGAGAATAAAAGATGGAAAAGAACATGAAGAAAATCAAGAAAGAGGCAAAACAAAGAATGGTAAGAGACAGGCAAGAAGTCCATGGAGTAATTGAGGTTGTAAATGTGACTTACATCATACATCCCATTTGGCCAGGATGCTCTTTCCATCAGAGAAGGGAACAGAGGGAACAGTGTTGAACACGACAAGGCCCTGATTCAGATCCAGATCTGCAAGGTCTTACAGCAGTGCTCAAATGCAGTGACTGAGAAAGGGTACTGGACTGCTCTCTTTTGCACAGCCCTAGATCTGGAACAGCCTTGCTGGAGCCAGTGAAGTTACTTCGGAACTGTACCAGTACAAGCAGAGATAAAATCTTCTGAGGATTTAAGTAATCCTAGAAAAGGATTTGGTCAAAGGAAGCAAAGCAACAACAAAGGAAGAATGTGAGCATTTTTCTTCACACTCTTTGAAGAGTTGTGTCTTTTACAAGGGAGTAACCTAATCCATATTTATACCCCTGTTTTTCTTCCACAATTTACTCCAGAGATTTTCTTTAAACAATAAATAGGAAGTACTCTCACATACAGCTGTGCAGGATATCTAGTTCACAAGCCATTTTTCCAGGGTGGGAGCTCGTCCGTTAGGCATCACAGTCATGGAAAAGAAAATACCAAATGCGATGCAGGAAGCAACTTTGCTGGCTTTCTCATTTAGCATCCATTCAATACCAGAGTTGGACAAGATTTCCCTAGGTGACTACCTGGATGAAAATGAGATGTGTTCCAGGTACTTAGACCCAGGAAAAGTGCCATCTGCCTCGTGGCAGTGGTCTTGTTAACTTTTGTAATGAGCTACTCAAAATAAAATGCAGACCACCTGAAGTTGCTCAGCAGCAGCGCTTTATCTTGGAGATCATTCATGTGCCTGGTAACACTGATGCTCCTAAGATGATTTTCAAAAAGGTCGTGATCTAGACAGATGCAAAAATTGTTGGACATAGACAAGTTTAGATACTAATTGTCCAAAGCTTTTAATTGATCTGATTTGACAGGCGTGCTTAAGGGAAGCCTACCCATAACAAGAACATTAAAATCAGTCCAGAGCACATCTTAACTTGCTTTATCCACTTCTGGGAAACATCCCTATGCCCAGAACAGTGCCTTTCAGTGAGACCTGGCTTCCAGTACCACCAGGCTGCCTGAATATGAGCTCTTTTCTTGCACACAGAGAAGAATATCTTGGCCATGAGGCTACATCATGCCCCTGGCATTCAGGGGTAGGAAAGAGGTATATGTATTTATTTACATGTATATATTAAAGCTGGGCCACATGCAGCCTGGGCTGCAAGTCTCATAAAGTCAGAAGAAGAAGAAGTGAGAAGCAGCCTCATCATCAGAGGACTGAAATAGACTGTGCTGTACTCAGAGACTGATTAAACTGAATTACTGAATTGGAAAACACTAGATATTAAGCTGGATCTGCTCCTGAGCTGTGCCCAGCTGTCTCCATGAAGGGACAGAGGTGAGTCTGAGTCAGCTGAGTACCTCCCTGAAAGGAGCATAGCTTAAACGAATGTGCTTTATATAAGAAATATTTTTAAAGTGTAAGACTGTTCTGAAAAATAAAGAGAGGATATTGGGATGGTAGGTCTCCAGGTTGATTCTCTTGGTGACTCAGATCAGATATGCCCTCCTTGCAGAAGAAAATGAGGGGAAGGTTCTCCACTCACCTTCATCAGTGGTCAGATTGGTTGCTTTATACTGTGGTTATTAATTCTGACTGATTTTGCCCAGGGAAAACAAACAGCCATTTATTAAAGAACTATTCTGATAATGCAGTAAAGGACTAAAATTCAGCTTTCTACCTATTAAAGCAGGGGCAATACACCACGGTGAGCATTAACAAAAAGGTGAGTGAGTATATACTGATATGATACAGTGATGAGCAGTTAGCACTCTCAGCATATATGGGATCTGATGAAAAAAAGGTTATTTTCCTCAGCCACGTTCCCAGGCACACTCAAATTATACAGTAATTTCAGAAAATCTTCTGGTAAAGCTGTAGGTTTTCTTTTCTAGGAGGTCTTTGTCTCCTTGTTGTGTTTCACACTTTGGATGTGCCCGTGTCCCCCTGCACAAAACAGATGGACGGCTGAGTCCAGATGTCAATAGCTGTCCTTGTTTGGCAGGACCACTTTTGATATATCCCATTAAATCTGGGTGGCTCATTCACCAAACAGATGACAGTGGCCACCAAAACATCCCATGCTTTCTCTTGTAGGAAGTGACCAATGCTAAGCAGGTCGAGTCTCACAATGCCACCACAATGCCATCATACCAGTGACAGGTTGGCACCAGACCAGCTGGCTGGGCCTGAGCCTGGTTTTACTCTGCATCTACAAAAGAAGAGCTAAACCAGGCAAGAAGAAAATTCTGGCACTCAGTGCTGGCAAGCACCATGGCATTATTTATTATTTCATGCATTTTCTATCTCCTGCTCATACAGTCAGTTCAGATCACTTTTGTCTTCCAGAGATAAATTAAAGCCCTCAATGGGCTTCAGACCAAATTTGATGAAAAGCTGCTTAAACAGAGCATGAATTTTCCCCTCTACCTTTCCTCTGATTTAAGGAAGCATGCATGCCCAGATCATTTCACCTGAGGTAGCCAAGCATTAATTAATTACATAAAAGCATTTGTGAACCTGTTAAAACTATCTATTAGATGAGCACTGCTGCTATCTCCACCATCTCTCTAAACGTTTTAATTAATTTGGGGGAATTTACACATGTACATTATCTGCCAAATTCAACAAAACTTGCTTTACAAACTAATAATAGCATTTGCTTTCACTGTGGAGTTATGCAAGCTCTGTATGTGCATGCAAGTGGAGGGTGCTGGCCACAGCACACAGCTGGGTGCTGCTCAGTGATTTACCAAGAAACCAATGTTCTCATCAATATTAGTTTCATATTTCTGTCAGTAGAGGTGCACCATGCATGAAAATGTGTGTGCAGCATCTGACAGGATCAACCCATCAAAAACAGTCCTTTTTTTCTTTTTTTTTTCTACAAAAAAGGCTGAGAAAAAGAGCAATTTTTTTCTCAGAGTGATGCAGAGCTGTCAGTGAGGCCTCAGTGGCTTGTGCTGTCCTGTTTTTCAGCTGCCAGTTTCACACTGCATTCAGAAAACACAACTGTAATGGCACATCAGGGCTCAGCTGCTGCTGCTGAATGGCTGGTGCATGATTTCTAAAGGAAAATTACTGCTCTTTTTGGCAGACTTTGAGAGGATAACTTATTAACTGGGCAACTTGAAAAGCAAAATCAATACTAATCACCTTCAGTGGATTAGCACACAGGAGAAACAAAGCCTGCATAAATGTGAAGAAACTTCACTGAACAGGGCAGTGTGAGTTCAGACCTCATCCCAGCAAAGTCCTGATCCTCTACTGCTCCAATAATTCTCCTCTAGCACCTGGACTAGACAGCATAAAAGCACTCAGCATGGAAATTCCCCATGTACCATCACTGGTGTCTATGCCAAGTTTCATCACCTGCCCCATAGTCCTCATGCCTGGATAGCAGGACAGGGAGGTGTCCTGGAGCATCCTGGGGGCCCTGGCCCCCAGCACCTGCAGCCACAGCCCCTCGGTGTGTCACAGTCTTCCACGAATCTGCCCTCAATCCACCTCTGCCAGCTGAGGGGAAGGCGTTTCCAGCAGCATCCAGACACTCAGATAGGCATCTGGTCCCTCACCTTCAAAGGTCCTAAGGCTGTGCTGCACTGCAGCTGGAGCTGAAGTGCCCCTACACTTGGGGGTTTCTTCAGTTTAACTACATCACTCCAAATACACCTAAATAAACCGATACAACTTTTCTTGTATAGACAAGACCTTAATCTCTCCGTTTAATCTGTTCTTGCTATTGTTCCTCCTGGCCTGGGCCTCTCGACAGCCCAGAGCACTGAGGTGCTCAGCTTCCTGGGGATGAGCTGGGATCTACCCTGTGAATTCATTTCCACTTGTGGCTGGCGCTGGATTTGTGCTCCAGCTCCCTCAGGCAATATTTGTTCCGACAACTTTCCAGCCCATTATACATTCAAAATGCATCTCCTTAATTTATCTCCTTCCCTTGATACTATCTTACCCATGTTCCTTGGTGATTTCTTTGTCATGACAACCACTTCTGACAAAGTTCTCCTTTATCCAGCTGTAGCAGGCATGATGAGATTTGGCGCACCACATCACACTGCAGGTCTGTCAGATTGCATCTCCTGTCTTTGACAGGCCCTGCAAACCCATTTTTAGAGAAATGTGGGGAATCCCATCCCATCACCAGTCTGTTAGAGAGTCATTCGTGCTTCGCTGCCTGCCCAGCACTGCCTGCTTGCTGCTGAGGGCATCTGCATGGCTCCCACACAGATCTACCCCACTGGGCAGCTCTGTCCTTTGGGATAAACCCCCAACTGCTTGTGCACATAGTATTGTGCCATTCCAAGCAAGGACTGGTTTAGTTTCCCCTTTTTCCTTACAATTGCTCACTCTACCCAGACCCTTGCTGTCCCCTGCAAACCGGTGAGCTCCCGCTCCAACCCAGCCTTTACCTCTGCAGATCCTTACAGCATTGTAGCCCCTCCAAATAAAACACAGTGCAGAGAAAAAAAGAGAAAATAAAAGACCCTGCAAAAAACAGGAGCCCAGAAACAGCCTGACGGGGAAATTGCTGCAAGAAGTTGGTATTTAGTTGCCTTAGCTTGAAGTCCTATGCTCCCAAGCCTGTTGACTGGTCATGTTTGCTTGAGCAGATGACTCTGACTGCATTAGAGGGGGGTCAGGGTGCTGTTGGAGGTATCACTCCAGGTGACCACTTAGCTGTGCCCTGCTCTGACCTCAACATGGATAAATTAGAGGAGACAGCACATGGGAGACAGCATGTGGCTGGGGTCAGAGACTGGTCTGGTGGGAGGTAGCAGCTGTGTTTTATAGAATCTCTGTCAGGGAGGCTCGTAACCAGGTCTTCTAAGCCTAGCTTATTACAAAAAAGTAATAATCAGAACCATAATCTTAATATCAATCTGTATTAATGCAAACCCCTTGCTTTCCTAGCCTGCCTCAGTTCCTGTGGAATGTTTCCCAACAGTACCCACAACTAAATGTGCAGATGATATCTTCTGAGAGACAAGAAGAAATGTTTTCCGTTTAAACAAGATTTGGAAATCAACTTGGAAATTTTCTGCCAGATGGTCCCCAGATCTCACAAGGCCTCCAATATAGGGCACAAATGTACATGTCTCTGTTAATAAAGGTGGCTCTTAACATCCCACAGGGAACATATTGCAGTATTCAGGACTGTGCAGGTTCTGCTTCTCATCTGCAGAGTCTCTGCAGTCCCCAAGAGTGATCCATTTGTGGTTGCCTAGAAAAGTAACAAGTGACAGCGCTCATCCACCACCGGGTCTGTGGGTGAAGTGTACACTGGGTCACATCCCCTTCCTCACACTGCCTCCCTGACAGCTGGTATTTCACTTAGCATTAATGATACCAGCTCCTCACTCATGTGAATGCGCATCTGTGCTTGACATACCATGTAAGAGGAAAATACCAGAAGGGAAATTTGAGCAGACACATCTGCAGGATGTGCAAATCAAGCACAGAAATGAGGAATTTGGCAAGTCTCTCAGGAAATGATCACAGTGATTTTTTTTCATCTCATGCCTTTTACTTGTTCAGCCAGGACACTATTTCCTATTTTAAGACATTTCCATACTGCATATCTGCTGGGAATGTAAACACAATCCAGGATTCAGCTACTGCATTTTCAGGAGAGAAACACCTGCTTTCCAATGTTACCACTGGCCAGAGCCCTCATGGGGAAGTGTTTAGGGGAGGAGGGACACAGCCTGACATGAGCTGGATGGACCACAGCTCCATGTTGAGTTCATGCTGTGTGAGCAGGGCAGGCAAGCTCTACCTCTCCTTATCTTACTTTCCATCCCATGCAGTTGGGGAATTAGTCTTGGAATACTCCTCTGGATGACCTCTGATGTAGTCGTGTTTGATTGCTTCCTCCTGCAAGCAAGGCATTTCTGCAGCCCTGTGAAGCTCTGTGTTTGGAAAAGGGTTCACACCTTCCTGCTGTGGAAAACACAAGGCACATGGAGGGGAGGTGTGTGGGCACCAGGGGGGAGAAAGTGGGATCCAATGGCTCTGGGACCAGCAACAAAGCCAAGGCTTGCAAATGACAAAGAGGGGAGTGCATGTCCAAAGCAGGGGGGAAAAATAAGTGGCATGACCTGCTCACCACTCAAGGTGCTGGAAAACATTGTGGTTAGTGATGCAATGGGCAAGGATGTAATTTTTCCTATAGGAATTATTAAAACTGAGGGTGGAATGAATGCATGCAGGGACTCACAAGAAGTGCACAAGGACAGTATCTATGTGGAGGATGGAGATACTGTCTATGTGGTGTGGAGGATGGAGACAATGGTGACAGAACCATCAAGTAAAGGATTTCAGAGGCTGACTTTTAGGAACAGAAAGGTCTCACCTGCTTTTCCCATGAGGCTGACAACTTAATGTCCATCCTCTTGCAGGAGATATTATCTTATCTCTCCTGAATGATTACTTATTTATTTTTGTCATCGTCGTCCTCAGGTGAATAAATCCCAGTAAAGCCAATCAGGTGCAAGGGATGGGAAAACAGATCAGTGATGAAAGTTAGCAGAGATTCATGGGTGTTGAGCCTCCAAAACTGCAGGCAGAGAGGGGCCAAGCAGCAGAGCATTGCTGTGCTTCCCAAACTGCCTTCCCCTCTGCAACAGACCTGTTTTCCATATAGAAAACCAGGCTTCCTACGCCCTCAGAATCCCACACTGGTTACTCCTTCAGGGTGGCAGCAAGTGAACGAAGGAGGACAGAAAAACCCTTCTGCCTTCACAGGACAGTGATGAAGAGTGAAGATCCTTGCTCTTGATGTCCCCCACAATTGATGTACAAGGGCTGCTTTGTACCCAGCACCACATTTAAAACCCATATCATACATCAGGCAGAGTACAGGCTGTGCAGGTACTTAATTTTTTTGCTTTGGCTTACAGCTTTTGCCATTAATATCATCTCGGTGCTCCCTGCGCTTGCCTCACTTTGGCATGATGATATCAAAGCACTTTGCTGTCCTCTTTAAAGTCTGTCTCCCAATGTAGACAGACATTTGACCTCTTCCCTGACATTCCATCTCTGCTGCATTTTCTGCTTCTGCTGTCATACTCTTCTCGTACAAATTGTACAGGGATGTAGTAACTTTCCAAACCTTGAAGGTTTGGCCCTAAAAGTCCACCCAAGAGGGCTGCTGAATTAGAAAAAAAATCCAGGATTGCTGTTCAAGCTGTCCTCCTTCTCCTCTGCCTGGTCAGTGTATGGGTACCTCCTTTGCTTCCTGCTGCCCTCTCTGAGGTGAATGGAGAAGGTTGCCCCTTCTCTGTGGTCTAATTCTGGCTCATTGGATTCTGGCACTGAGCTGGGTAAAGGAAAACATAGAATAAATTAGAAATGTTGCTCCTATAGATAAGTTCATGATGTGCTGATACAAGAAATTTCCGCCATTTACTATTACCTAGCAGATGTCACCGTGCCTTGCCACCTTAGCCAAAGCACACTGACTCTCCAGCTGACAGATTTTGCAGCCAGGTACCCTAAATTTAAACTAGCATCAATGTCTGTTGGACGGTGACCTCTGGCCAGTGCCCAGATGAGTATCCCACAGATCATGCCTGCACTTTCTCGGACACCATGGAAACTGGGACTTGGGGTCACTGCTCCAGGCCCTTGATGAAGTGGTCTTAAATGAGCTCTGGAGGTAAAAACCTAACACAACACTTCACACAGAGAACCCTAATACATCCTGTTAATTACCCACACAAGAATAAAATTGTGATAATTAGAAGATCAGATAATGGTGTCTGGGAAACACCAGAGCAACTACAGCAGAAATGTTGGTTCAGTAATGAATGCATATTAAATATCCTTAAATACTTTATTAACAGCTGGGGTGAGATTCCCAGTGCCAGACTCAGTGTGCTAACAGTAACAAAACACGTGGAGCTCTAAGAAATGGATATTTTCGCACCTTTTTTTTTTTGAAAATTAGTGCAATGAAATCTCAAAGGAAAAGGTTTTTCACATTCTTTTTTCAGCATGAAAGAGTTTAGACTTTTCAACATGGTGAAAATCACTGAGTGAGTTATGTTCCTCACTGTTATTTAACTTTACTTTCCCAAGAGATGTGGGGAGAGCCCAAAGGGCCCTGAAAACCAGAACAAGGAAGAGTAGAGGATGTGGCATCATTGCAGGAAATTGCCTTTAAAAATTCATCAAGTAAAAAATACCACAGTAGAAAGATCTCACACTTTGTCTTTACTCTCAGCTGAGAAATCTTCCGGAGAAATAGCAGTAGGGAAATACATGAAGTGGGTAGGAATGAATCAAATACTGTACTGTACTGGGGGACTAGGGCACATCCTCTAACAGAGACAAGCTGTTGTACCAGTTGCTTTTTCTGAAACACCTGGATTCACATCTGCTGGAAAAGTGAGCTAAACTCAGGCAATTACAAATCTGTTTATGAAGCTTTGGCTGGACTAGCATAGGATATTCAGGAAAACAAAGTCTTTCCCATCAAGAGGTCTGTATCGATAAGAACAGCGTTTAGGGTAAGTAATCTGTGGCTAAACCAAAACCAAATAATGACAATAGCTGCATCACTGGTTTTAGGCCTCCTTAAATAAAACCAAAGGAAAGAAAGGGGTAGGAACAGCAACCACTGAAGCAAATGGAGGGGTTATCCATCTCTGGAAAAGTTACAAAAATGTTCATCACAACAGCCAAAGCCACTCCTGAAGACAGATTTCTGTCTCCAGTTTGCCCCAGCTCCCAGCATGTCTGCCCACAGATGGGTGAGCTCCTGCTAGGAAGGACAACCTACCCTGTCTGGTTCCATTTTGCTGAATGTAATACCATTAAAACTTGTCTGTCAGAGGAGAAATTATTCTTTAAGTCATTTCCTGGCTGCTGGACAGCCCTCTGGCCAGACCTGGCACTGTGGCAGTACTGGGTAAGTCTCTGAAAAACACAGCTCAGTTTTTAACCCAAATACTCTACAGATTCTGAATGGGTTGAGAAACAACACAAGCAAACAAGCTGAAGAAACTTCACACAGTTCAGGACAAAATTGTAAGTCTATTACTGAAGAGGATGGACCATGGCAAAGGATTTTGCAATTATGTTCACCAGAC
>WAAG01091022.1:9991-21544 GCA_013390105.1 Tichodroma muraria
TCCCAAATTTGCCCTAAACCAAGAGCGGTGCATAGAACAATTTATGCAGCTTGCTGATGAATCCATTTATTCCCACACTGTATTTTCCTTGCATTATGCCACCTGTCCACCTGTCACCCTTTTTATCTGAGAGAAAAATCTCTTCAAAGCAAGGAAGGTATTTTTTTATTGAGCATAGTAAAGAAGAGAGCAAATTATTAGCTCTAAAGTGGTTGTTTGTGTAGTGTAGTTTAAAATAACTCCCAACCTTCTAACTAAGATTGCAACCATCTGCTTCTGCTTTTAGCCAAGCATTTATTGAAATGAAATGATGACCCAATGGATGAATTTCTGTGTTCTCCAGCACAGTCTGCTTAAAGATTGATAAGTGTGAATTCTTGTAGAACCAAACCTCCAGCAGCCAGCTAATGTCTGCAAAGTAGATCTACTTCAGAGAGGAAAAAAGTGGGGCTTTGAATGATTACTGTTCTGATTTGAGCATGCCTCCCTCTTTAAAGGACAAGTACAAAACTCTATGCAGAATATTGCACTATTAAATTAAATTATGCTTATTGCTGCCATACAGTGGGATTTCTGGAAAATCAGAAAGTATGTCAGTAGAGGCCACTATGATGTTCCCACTGCAAATACCAAAGGAAAGATTCAGCCAATTTTTAGAGACTACCTGCTCCATAGATAGTACAAGGATACTACAGCACAATCCAGTCTCATAACTGGACACGATCCCACTGTACCAAACATTTTTGGTGATGTTCTCCAAGTCACCTGATTGTATTAAAACTTTAATTTTGCAGCTTTGACTGCTGGAGTGAATCTGCGAATTTTCACCCTAGAGGCTCAAGCAGTAAGTGGGAAACCCACATAGCTCACAACTTAAAACAGTGATCTTGTAATTTTTAGGACAATCTCATGTGTTTGAGAGCTTGAGACAAGCTCTGATCCTTGAAAGTAAAAGAGATTAGGGATATGCAGTAACAGTTGATTTCTGAACTCCTGGCATTCAAACTTCATTCATGTTCTGTCTCACTAAGGAATTTAGGATGTGCTGCAAAGGAAATCCTATTGCAGGCAGTGAGTATCAAAATTCTCTTTTATTGAGCATAGTAAAGAACAGAGCAATTTATTAGCCCTAAAGGGGTTGTCTGTGTACTGTACTTTAAAAAAAAGGTGAAGAAATTTTTACTTCTTCTATGGGGAATAATTCCAAGTACTAAAAATTAATTGTATTTACTAACCTCTTTTTTGACCTAGCATGTATTTTAAAGAGGACTTTATAATGTTATATATAACATTATATAAACTATATAATGTTTTTTGTGACTACAAAATAATATAGGTTATTAAACAAGGCACAGCTAAACGTACAGCAGGTAATTCAAGATCTTTTTACTTTTCTCTTTACTTGAACCATGAAAACAAAACACCAAGTCACCCTTTTAATATTTGATAACTATTATATTGCTTCTTTTTGACACCTTGATATAAGGTGTTTAGCACAAATAATTTTAAATTACATTTATCTTTCAGACATTTACATTTTCATCCCAGATGAGATGGCTGTCTTTAAATTTTGGGCAAAATCACAGCATCATCAAAAGCAGTGACAAAAAGAAAACACTTTGAAAGTCAGTATTTAATATATATGTGTACAATAGACAGCTAGAAAAAGCTCAGAATGTTTAGAGTACAAGAATTAGAAAATGTTGGTTTCAAATTTTAAAATGCAGTTTTTATTTTTATTATGAGAATATAAGATGGGGAAATATTTTTAGACATCTTTTCTTTTACATTGACCTGCTTTTCCACGTTCTTGTAAGCTAAAAAAAGCAATCTAACAATCTTTTAGTAGTTGCTACACTCCAACTTTGCTGTGGTTTAGTGACAAGCAAGATTTCACTTGTAAACTCTTTGCTCCCTTTCAGCCTAAGTTATTACCTTCCCCCCTGAATCCATGAGCAGCAGAGGGATGCTGGCAGTAAGAAATGCCTCTTACTGCTCTCATGAAGACAGCAAAGATTTGTAATTTATCAGAATCCCATAATGTAGCATTTTATGCAACCCTTCACCACTGTCTACTGGCATGCAAAACCTTTTGGGAAGAATATTCTTCTCACAAAATGAGGATCACCCTGTTCAATTACATGTCTGTGCAGGGACATGGAGATGAAGGGATGTGTAAATGCTTAATTCATAAAATCACAGAGTCACAGAATCCTTAAGGTTGGAAAAGACCACCAAGGTCACCGAGTCCAACCTCTGACCAAACACCACCATGACAACTAAACTGTAGCACTAACTTCCAAGTCCAGTTGTTTCTTGAGCACTTCCAGGGATGGTGACTCCACTACCTCCCTGGGCTGCCTCTTCCGATGTTTAAACACTCTTTCAGTGAAAAAACTCTTCCTGATGTCCAGCCTGAATCTCCCTGGTGGAGCTTGAGTCTATATCCTCTTGTCCTGTCAATTATTGAAAATTTTCATTATTGAAAAGTGGAGTGCTGAAGTTCAGAGAACCAGAGCCCAGCATGTGAGATTTTGTTTCCTTCCACTGCACTGATGTCAGAAAGAGTAGGTAGTAAAGGGAAGGGGAAAGGTGAGAAGGCTTTGAGCCGTCTGGAACTGACCTTCTCTATTGTACTCACTGTTTCAAAACCTGATTTTGCTAACCTGGTTTCAAACCACAGCAAAAGAGGATGGGAATTGGCAGTACCTGAGAGTGGATGCGCAGCAGTGCCCGTCTATCTCAGCACCGCTGTGTTTGCCTGAGGACACCCAGAGAGACTGGCAGAAAGCAGGGCCTGGAGTAAAGCTGAAAAGGAGGGCTCAGACTGTCTCTTTTTGTTACTCATGTCAGAGAGCAACTCTCTCATGGAGATTTAGAAAGCACTTGCCGCTCCCCTTGCTACAGCCCCAACAAAAATCCACTGGAAAAGCTGCTGTGCAATTGCAATTGCCTAAACCCCATGAAAATTCACCTTAATAGAGAAACGTGTCTCAATCTCCTTCTTCAGATCTTGGGCACCTTCCAGCCATCGAAAGGAGTCTCCCTTGTGTCTTCTCTTTATATTCCCAGGTCACAATTCTGCAGGAAAATGAGAATCATTTTCTACTTCTTGGAGAAAGTGCAGAACAAAATATCATTGTCTGATGCCCTAGTATCATTCATGTTTGCCTCACTTGTGGCAAAAATTATGATTATCTTTCCCAGGGGCTGGTGATATTCACTGACTGTGAAGAACTATTTGTATTTGGTGCTTGGTAAAATTTTTCAGAAAAAAAAAACCCTAAAGACCTTCAAAGAACATCCTTTTTCTTTTAATCTAACAGAAAGCGTACTGACAAGGAGTTTGTAGCATTTATTTAGGTCATAAAAAAGATCTTGAAAGATATATTGCGAAACAGTAAGCCTTTGTTCATAGATTGGTCAGATAAAGGCCAACTGCTATTGTGAAAATTTGTATCGCTGCTGTTATCCGATTAGATCAAATCTACTTACTGAAACAAAAATAAAGCTCCAAGCTTTTGCCTGGGATTCAGGCCATCATAATATATGCATTTGTGCTCATAAAAAGTTGTGCAGCGTAAACACACTTTTTGTCATGGGGCCCCTCTAGCCAATTAAGATCTAAAAAAGAAACTATTCCATTCATCAGACGATTAATGAACGTGCCCCATCCCACCCCTTCAGCCTCTCCCTTAAGTTGCCAGGATGCTTAGATCAAACACAGCGTATTTCCTCTTAAAATCAGGAAACATCTTACAAGGTAATTGAGCACTGTGACAGTTCCTATCATTGATGAAGAAAAGCATAAGGCAATAAGGCATTTAATGACCTGACAGAGCAGAAGGTCCATAAAAGCCAGTACTGGTTTGGGTGTAATTATCTACTTCCTGTTTGTATTTATTTTGATTTGATATCCCATCAGATTATATGATGAGATGCAAACACACAAAGATATGACTCCACAAATTATAGTGTAACAGTTCTTTACAAGAGAGCAGCCCCCAGAAGGATAGGAAAATAAACTTGAAAATAAAGACTAAAACATGCTGTGGGCTACTCTCTGGAGGACTGGAGTAAATTGGATAGGCAGAGAGAGAGTGCCCTAGCCCCAGCTGTTTTCAGCCTCTAGCACTGTTTTGAGTGTCCCTGCTGAGCAGGGCCAGCCTGCTCCTTCCCCTGCCCAGCAGCCAGCTGGGCTGTTTGTTCCAGTAGGGCCCCCAGCACTGGGCACTCACTGCTCCATGAGCCAGCCCTGGGCAGCCCAGCTCTGCCCTGTGCGTCGCAGACATCATGAAGGCAGGAAGAGCCTCAGCTGGGCCTCAGAAGAGGACCAACAACCAGTCTTCCATGTCCCAAGGAAACAGGGCTTCAGTGAGGGCCGTGAAGACTCATTTGGAGGTTTGGGAGGGT
This sequence comes from Tichodroma muraria, assembly GCA_013390105.1. Classification (NCBI taxonomy): domain Eukaryota; kingdom Metazoa; phylum Chordata; class Aves; order Passeriformes; family Sittidae; genus Tichodroma; species Tichodroma muraria. The sequence goes on from WAAG01091022.1 coordinate 14,405, forward strand.
TTCGTTTGGTGGGGTTTTTTTGTTTGTTTGTTTTTTGTTTTCACGAAGTTTTTGCTACTGTTGTTTCCCGGCAGCGACGCTCATTCAAAGCTGCACAAACCACCTGTGGGCAGTCACGGGCACCACTCAGTATTCTTACCTCACATCTTGAGCCCATGTCTTCCTTATTTGAAAGCTGTCATGTAAGAACTGCCTGGGCTACATTAGAAGCCACCCTAAGGAAAAAAAAGTCTCCTTCCTGTGAGTTTCCCTTCTCTCTTTGCTGTAACTTTGGACTGTGCTTTTCACGAAGTGGATTTAGCCTAGGGACACAATGTCCTCTCTTTTTTGTGCTTGCAGGATAATTACAAGCAGCCAGGTTTTAAGCTCTCACCTGGAAAAGATCAAAGTGATAATAGGAAAGGAGTCTTAGGAATGACAGTCAAGTTTTTCAGTTACAGGAAGCCAGCTTTCACGGATGAGACAGAAATTCTCCAGGAAGCAGTGAACTCCTGACAAAGTGGAGAAGCAGCATTCAGACTAACTGCTGGGGTCAAAAGCAGAGCTCTGAGGTCTGTACATTCTTTTTAAAGGTCTCATCTTTTTATAAAGCTCATCAGTGCTGTCATGCCTGTGAAACAGTTGTCAGGCATAAAACAGTGGTAATGGTTTGGTAGCCTGAAGTCAGCAAAGGTGAGTAACAGTGACCAGCCAGAGGGGGAATGACATGGTTACCACCACTGCACTTCTGGGACCAAATCTGGGCATATTGTTTATTAAAGAACTATTTAAAAATATGGAAACAGATTTGTGAATATGTGGAGCCAAATGGAACAAATTCTAAAAAAGATGTTTGCTTTTGCAAGTATTTGTTTATGCACATGCATTTTAAAAAATCAATCAAAAGATAACAAGCCGCAAATGTCCAGTGACAAAAGGACCATAAATACAATACAAAGAGAGATAAAATCTGCCCAGTTTTTAGGTGAAATCAGAAACCTGCTCCAGACTTTCCTGGAACTGAGATGTTTGAATTTATTTGAAATAGGCTTTAGATCTGAATGAATTTGGGTTTGCTCTTGGTGGTGGAGGAGAAAAATGTGAAAATTTCACTCACCAGTATGTCTGACAAAACTCTGTGCTGTCGAACCTGTGATGCAATGAAGACCTACCAAGTGAAGAAGGTAGAAAAGTAGCTGGTGGCCTTCCTGAAACTGTTCCTGTGGGAGGCTCAGGGTGAAGGTGATGCCTTCTCGAGGCTGACCTGGAACAGAGACTAGACAGAGCAAAAGGATAAAGTAGGTATTTATTAAAAGGCCTCAATGGGTACGCCTGGGCAGGCCAAGAGCCTGGCTGGGCCACACCCAAGATGCACCCAAAATGGTCACAGAATGGACCCCCCGATCACGAGGTCTCACGCTTTTATAAGTTCTGCTCCATCAGCATATTAGAATCAGTTGTCCAACCACAGCTTCAGGTTATGAAACTCCACCTTCCTTGTTTTTTCTTCTCGCTTCACTGTTGCTTTTGTTCTTGGGCCTGAAAGCTGTCCTTGGTGTCAAGCTAGAGAAGGAATTGTTTTGTCTATCTACTCCGTGAAGAGAGCTTAGTAGCACTTAATATGAAACCTAAAACTACCCACTAAAACAGCACAGAACCTAAAAAATATAAAAGCTAAAACTTAAGGCATCAAGGGAGCTGTTCCATCGACTCCCAGCATGGCAGGAGCAGCCTAGGGCTCACCTGCACATATATCCCAGATCAATTGCTTATCTAATGATTATCCTTACACAAGATAGTCCCAACCCAGCCAGGAAGAACAGCTGTCACACAGGCTGAGCTGCATGAAAGGCATTTAGAATGGAAGCAGGAGACTGAATTACACACTCCACGCAGTGAATCTAGAAGAACATGCACCTGATTTCTGAATCCATAGACCTGCAGTCAGACACCAAGGGACTGCCAAAACAGAAATCCCCAGCAGGTTATATTTTAAATTCTCTCCCTACCCAGCTCTTTCCGGAGAGAAAGCCAGCTATGTCTTTATTTAGCACATTAATCTGTCAAGTAAAACAGCTACAGTCAGCTCTGTTTTCTTCACAATGAAACACTAAACCCTTTTTTCACACTCATACCCACTAACTGTGTAAGCATTGGTTCTTTTGGACAGGAGGGACTCTCCTCTTCCAACAAGAGTTATAGCTCTTCCAACTGAGTGAATAATGTTCAAGATTCTCTAAATCAAATATATGTTTCAACCTAATGAGGGGTTGGGGTATGCTTTGTATGGGGCCAAGGAAGGGAAGGGAGAAGATCTGCTCTGGGCTGCTTCCATATTCTGATTATGCATGTGTTCAACCCAGAAACCATCCTTAGAGAACACTGTGGAGGTCCTTCTTGCCCTGCCCTCTAGTTCCTCTCTTTCACCACCTTACTCAGTGTCTGAAAGTTCTTGCATAACAACACAATTAACAACAGCTTCACACGGAAGCCAGAGGAGGCCAAAATCAGCCTGTTGCCAATTAAGAGGAAGACACGTGTCATTCACCCTCGGGCAGAGATCTGATGGACTGAACTCTCCCATGACCTAGGTGAATGCTCCCAGCTGTAAGCCGCAGAATTAAAGAAATACAGCAACAGTTCACTGCTCCATTTTACAACACTGTTTTATGCTAGGTCTGAGCTAGAAGCCTGCCTACCTGACACCACCTCTGCCATGCAGCCAGATCAGACGCTGGCCAGTCAGCCCTGCCAGACTCGGGCACTGCTGGGCGCCTGCAAAGGCAACACATTTCGTGCTTGAGTTCTCAAGTATTGAAGTTCAGGGTGGAACTGCTGAAATCCCACAAACTGGACTCTTCAAAGGCCAGGTGCAGATGCAGCCCTGTCTTAACAAGTCCCACCTTCAACGCCTTTGTGCCTCTTAGGGACTTTGTACCCCACAGATCTATTTTTTTCCCCCCATAAGAAGACTGTAGTAATCCTTGTCCGCCTCGGGGTGGGGGGAAAAGTGAATGAGTAATAAGTTACACAGTGCTTTGAAAAATGAGAAGTGCAACCCTCCCGCCAAAACCTTCTCCTAGGGGTGGAGAACCTTATTTCTTGGCGGCTTAAAGGGACAATGGAAAGAGGGGCGGTCGAGGGCGGGAAGCGAGGGTGAAGGCTGACCCTGGGAGAGCCGTGGCTGTGAGGGACCCGGGTAGTGCTGCCGCTCTCTCCCGCGGCTCCCGCCCGCAGCCCGACCCCGCGTCCCGGCGCCACCGCCAGCGCAGCGGCGCGGAGCGGCCTCGCACGGACACCCGGCCGCTCCGGGAAGAGCCGCCTTGTTCCCCGCCTTGTTCCCCGCCTTGTTCCCCGACCCCCGCCTCGCTCCCACATACACACCGGCCAGCTGAGCGGGAGAGTCCTCCACCTGCCGGGAATGCCGGGCCGCGTTTCCGGCGGGGGAAGCACCGCGCCCCGGAGAGCGGGACCGAGCTGCGTGGCTGAGCGGCTCCCTCACGCAAGGCGAGAGTAAACAAAGGGCAGAGCCAGGGTGCTGGGGTGTCACAGGGGGAAGGAGGAGAGGGAAGCGGTGATTATGTGGATATGAAAAGGGAAAAAATAATTTAAAAGGTGGAATCATCAGTGAAGGAGCACTGGAAGGTAAATCGCCCAGCAGAATGGAAATCGACGCTGGCTTTCCAAGATCGGCTGCTGGATACCAAACTCTAGGGCCCCAAAAAAAGAAGGAAGTGAAGTGTTGGAGCAGGTCCAGAGGAGGGTCACAAAGATTCTTAGAGGGTTGCAGCATCTCTCCTGTGAAGACAGGCAGAGTCAGCTGGAGTTGTTCAGCCTGGAGAAGGCTCCAGAGAGACTTTATAGCACCTTCCAGTGCTTAAAGGATTGCCTGCAAGAGAGCAGGAGGACTTTTTACGAAGGTATGTAGTGACAGGACAAGGGTGAATTGCTTTAAGATGACAGAATTTAGATTAGATTTGGATTAGATGTTGGGAAGAAATTCTTCCCTGTGAGGGTGGTGAGGCGCTGGCACAGGTTGCCCAGAGAAGCTGTGGTGCCCCTTCCCTTGAGGTGTTCATGGTCAGGTTGGATGGGGCTCTGAGCAACCTGGTCTAGTGGGAGGTGTCCCTGCCCATGGAAGGGGGCTGGAACTGGACGATCTTTATGGTCCCTTGCAACCCAAACCATTCCATGGGAGAGGGTCAGGCCAGGGAAAACCAGACTGAGGGGTGCAGCCAGAGCACAGCAGGCAGCTTTTATGGGCTTTGCTACATTTTAATCTATAGGAGATGATTGGAGTGACTCAGTCTAAGAAACGTGAACATTTGTGTTTGCCAGCTGCTTGGTGCTTGAGCTGTTTCTTCTGGTCTTTTTTTCAGGTGGAAAGAGCCAGCACATCTCTCTTACCTCCAGTACAGTTGACTCTCTGATCTGCACTTAATCTGACCCAAGATAACTGTAAGCAGGTGATCCTTCACTCACATTATTATCCTATTTCTAATGGCCATTATATTCCATTTCCTACATTATCTTATACTAAGTGGAATACTTAGGCTTCCTAAAGAAGTTGAGATTGAATGAGACATCTGTAACTGAAGTGATTTATTTGCCTGGTACTGTAATTCTTAGAGAGCAATCCAGGAATGAAAAGGGGAGGTAAAAGAGAGGACAGGGTAACTTTTATTTTTAAAAAAATTATAGTAATCTAGGTTTTCACATTACATTTAGATAAAATTGATGCTGTTTGAAAAAGTGACCACCACTGAGCTAACTCTTGGGCTCACTTTTGCATGGCCATATCTACAGGAGAGAGCTGGGGATTAAGTAACATTGCATGGGAGACATGGGAGCCTGAAGCACTGGATCTACAAGACACATCTTACTAACCGAAGCTTCAGCTAATCTGGACAGCTGGAGATGCAGCACTGAGGGCCATGTTTTAAGATTATTAAATAAAATGAGTCTCAGCTGTCTTGGGGTTGCATAAGTCTCGACCTCTTTTGGAATTAAGTGCCTAAGGCAGCTCTTGCTCGCAAGTCACCCCAAGCTGTGGATCCTTCTCCTATCCAGACTGCTCCTTCTGGAGCCCTCTTCTTTGTAATAGGATGCGAACGATGCTTCTGTCCCTGATGACCCCTGGTATCCCACCAGACAATGAGAATATCTAGACAGGAAATTCTTACTCCTTCCTGCTTAAGCTGTTCTGCTTTCAGTGGAATCAGCTGGGCCAGAGATGACACCAAAATGCCTATTTTCATACTAATCTGCGTTATGTACCTTTAATTACTTATACTTATGTCACTCCTGTATTAAGTACTTATAAGTGATTGCATACCATAGAGCCCAGACCTGCAGGGACATTGCAACTACAAAAGGCATGCAAAGGGGAGCACTTCATGTAATCTCATTACATTGGATTACAATCACTTCATTTCAGAGCTTTCTTTTATTTCTTTAAACTGGATTTCACTTCATTATAAGTTCACCCCAGTCAGTTTGTTTAACTTTGTTCCCTGACTTCGTGATTTTATTTCCTTTCATATAAGGAAGTTCTTCATTTCATGAAAGGAAATGAAATCTTGCAATTTCAATGAGGATCCATTCAGCAACATATGGTCCATTTCCCTGCACTTAAAATCTTGAAATCAGAGAAGAAAGTGTAACAAACACTCTGGAAAGGAGATATGATGAAATAAAATGCAATTGGAAAAAAAAAATAAATTTGGAAACCGAGTGACTAAAATCAAATGGACTGCAGTGAAAGGACCAAAATTTAGCAGAATTATACTTACTGAAATCCTAAAATCAGGAAATGAAATCTAACAAAAAGACAGGAGGTGAAATTAATGAAATAAAATGCTTAAAAAAATAAAAAAAGAAAATTTTGCAACGAAGTGAAAACAATAAAAGGCAATGGGATTATATGAGCAGCAGACAGTGGGCAAAAGTGTGCTGCTGCCTTCTAAAATCGTGAACATGGCAGGACTTCTCCCAGACCAATGCTGTCAATACCCAAATTTCTGGCTGCCTTTGGATCCCCAGATGCCACCTGTGAGCTGACCTCGAGAGACTGGGGACTGAGTATTGTCTTCCATTGAAAAGGGACTGGTTCTCATCCAGGCATTGGAAATGCAGGGAGATGGACCAAACCTTGCCAAATTAATCCTCATTTAACTCTTAAATATTCATTTCCTCTCATTAAATGGAGAATTTCTTTTCAATGAAATGTAATAAAATATTTAATTCAGAAAAGAAAGTGTAACAAACCCTCTCAAAGGAGATACGATATTACAAAAAGCAGTTGAAAGAAAGAAAATTTGTAAACAGAATGACTACAGCCTAATTTATTGGGATGCAATGAGCTGCAGGGAAAATGACCAAAACTTTTCAAAATTATAGTTATTGTAATCTCAAAATCATGGAATGAAGTCAAACAAAGAGACAGCAGAAGAAATTGATGAAGTAAAATTCTAAAAAAAAAAAAAAAAAAAAGGCAAAGTGAAAACAATAAAATGGAATAGGATGACATCAAGTATGGGTAAGTGGACCAAACCTTGCCAAATTTATCCTGATTGAACTTACAGGATTTTGATTCCTTTGATGACATTTGAAGAATTTCATTTCATGAATGGAAATGAAATTTTGAGATCAGAGAAGAAAGTGTAACACACTGGAATAACGATATGATAAAAATGCAATTGAAATATATTTAAAAAAAGAGTATTTGGAAATGGAATTACTACAACCAAATGGATTGGTATGAAATGAGGTACAGTGAAAAGGACCAAAGCTTGCCAAAATTATAGTTACTGAAATCCCAAAATCAGGGAATAAAGTCAAACGAAAAGAGTTTGAAATTGATGAAATGAAATGCTTAAAAACAAGGAGGAAATTCTTCACCAAAGCGAAAACAGTCAAATGGAATGGGATCACAGAACCACTAAATTAACTAGGTTGGAAAAGACCTTTGAGATCATCAAGTCCTACCAATGACCTAACATCACATCATCAACTAAGCCTTGGCAGTGAGTGCCAAATCCAGTCCTTTTTTAAACACCTCCAGGGATGGTGACTCCACCACCTCCTTGGGCAGACGATTCTTGTGCCCAGTCACTGTTTCCGTGAAGAACTTTTCCCTATGTCTAACCTAAACTTCCCCTG
>WAAG01091024.1:2212-41384 GCA_013390105.1 Tichodroma muraria
CAGTTATGCTCTGGATACTTTGATGCCTTTAGATGCCCCAGAATGGTTTGGGTTGGAAGAGACCTTAAGATTATCCCATTGTCCCTGTGCCATGGGCAGGGATACCTTCCTCTAGATTGCTCACACTCACATCCAACCCAGCCTTGGGGAAGAATTGTCACAGGGAAGGAGGAGGCACTAGAGATTTTCAGAGCTGAAATCTCCCTCCATTCACTCTGCAGTGCTTTCCTTGCGTGCTCCGTACCTGCAGCTCCTGGGCCACGGCTCCTCTGTGCCCTCCAATTTTTCCTCCTGGTTATCCAGGTGCAGCACTGCTGAACCGAGAGAAAGATCACCGCTGTTTTGTCATGGAGTTAAGTGGAGTGAGGGATTTGTTCCGACCTCTGAGTTTTCCTCGCCACCAGCCCGGTTTAGCCCTGCTCCCTCACCGTTGTGTTACATCTGTTGCTCTCAGCATGGGCTCCTTTAGCTCTGTCAACATCACTTTCAATTGCCACTTGTCATCCCTGCTCCGAGCTCGATTTAATATCTCCAGCTTCCATAAGCAAAACTGATCACTGGGATTACTGAGAGTATTGGACATGCTTTATTGATGAGGCGATTGACTTATCACTGCCTCGGAGACAAAGTTTTTTATATTGGCTCGTGGCTTTTATTTTCCTAATTCAGATGCAGTCAGATGTCTCCAGAAAAGGAAGGGTCAAATGTAACAACGCTCAGATAAATCCAGGAGAAATGCCACTAAAATCCACAGCTATTGCAGCTATAACCAGATGTAACTGATGCAGGAATGCACAAAGTATTGAAAATAATTTCTTTATGGCTTGTGATTCCTCCTTGTGGCATACCAGACCCGACAGGCAGTCACTAACTTGGGACGTGTATTGCTGCCACTGCAGTACTTGTTGAAAACATCTGTTTTATGCCAGATTTTGCTCAGTCTTGGAATTCAAGTCTCTCTTGGACTTTAAATAGACTGAAATAAGGTTGTTCAGGGATTAGCTGGCTTTTTTCCAGATTCCTTTTATTGTTGCTATAATATCTTTTTATTAAATTGCTCACAGGTAACAACATATGGATGTGCTGTGATAAGCTCTCTGAGCTGAGCTGTTTTCAGGGAATCTTAGGTCACTGGATGAATGTCTGGAAATAGGAAATAAGAGTCAGCCTAGGTTTTGTGAAGCATTCAGGCCGACTTGTGTTTGTTGCTGTTCTCCTTGCAGTTGACTGGTTTGGTGTGTAAGGCATTTGAGAGGAAAACAGCATTTTTATCAAAGAAAAAAGTGCTTTTCCAACTGTGTGATTGGCCAATTAATTCAGCATTGAAAAGTTGAGTACTGTTAAAAAAGAACAGTTTTATTTTTTCCAGTAGTCTTCAGGAAAGACACAAGCCCAGCCTAATAACTGAAAAGAGCAGGAAAAAAATAGTAAAATAAGGTAGGAATCTGGCAAGGAAAGGGGGGAATAATTTCTTATTTAAATCCAAAAAGAAACTGGACCAAGCAAAGAAAGAAACTTCTGAAAAGCAGTTTTGTGGGGTTTTTTTTGGGTTTTGTTTGTTTGGTTTGTTTGGTTGGCTTTTTGTTGTTGTTTTAGGGGGTTTTATTTGTTTGTTTGGGGTGGAGGGTCTTGTTGGTTTTGTTTGGTTTTTTGTTTGTTTGTTTTTTTTAAGTGAAGACTCCTTAAGCACAAATGTAAAACTACCCTAAATAAATAATTCCTAGAACATTTTAAATCTGGAGAAGTTTATTTGTACATACTCTGGACAAATATCCAGGCTTCCTTCTTCACGTGATTGCAATGATAAGTTGCTCTTTTTTCTTCCCTGATGGTTTTGCTGCCATGCTTACATCTGTGTCCTAATGGGATAAATTAGGCACTCACTGACACTTTGTGACATATTTTTTAGTCACCTCACTCTTCCTGAATTTATCAACACTTCCAGTCAATCCAAAACAGGAGAGAAGTAAATAGCACCTTAGATTATATACCTGATGTTTAGAACATAATCCAAATTATAGCCTAAACCCCCCACTTTATTTAATGCAAGTTATTTGTCTGGGTTCTCCTGCTTTGTAGAAAAGTCCCGTAGTATAGGAATGAAACCCTACTGAGTTATTTGTAAGGATGTAATAGGGTATAATACAAATTGTTACAGTGAAGCCAAATCCACACATCTTAGGGAAAAAGTAACCAAGAGGACAATTGGATTACCTTTCCATAAATACTTCAATAGGCCAGCTATTAAGAGGTTATGATTTAAGACGATTCACAAAATAAACCTGTGAGGCAAAAGGAAACTCCTTCCAAGGAGTGGAAGATATTCCCTAAAGACACAGTCAGTGTAAGTGGGTAATCATCCCAGCAGGGATAAGGTGAAAGCACCACAGCTGATTTTATTTAAATTCCATTAGAGATCCTCCATTTCATCTTCACAGAGGAATCAGGGCAGTTTTCCAGAGCAGAAACCCACTGAAAACTTCACTCCCAAGTCACATTTTCCAAACCCCTCCAGGTACACTGGTCTGACCTCCAGGAGTTTTGTTCATGCAGAATAAAATCGCTGCTTCCACCTTGGGAAACGCCACACAGAAGCTGGCGAACGGGAAACCGCCTCCCACTCAGAGATGAGAAACATGAAGATTAAGCTGTTTTAATAAAAATTTGGCCCCTGGAGCTTTTGGTTCCCATACAGCTGACTGTATATTTTTCAGATTTATAGATGTTATCACTGTGGGATGGAACAAAGCTGTTAATTATTTGGGTTTTTTTCCCCCGAATTTAGAGAAAGCAACATCTTAATGACGCACAATGCCTTGCCTTGCTTATGTAAAAGACCTGACTTCCATGCCATGCCAAAACCCCACCCCTGGTCTTTCTAAAAGCTGTTACAGATCAATAAGCAGCTGTTAATAACAAGGACCAGCCCTGCTGCACACAATGAGAAGGTTTGCAACAGCCCAAATTCCTCAGAAGAAAAATGTCCCAAGAGAATGTGCAACATTATTATTGTATGAATAACATACGTATTGATTAAACAGTATTTCTCCATCTCCAAAATGCAAAACCAGCAAGATGCAGCCTGCAAACCAAAGCAGTCATATGAGATTTATCCCACTGTAATTTTTATGATTGCTGTCCCTTGGAATACTTGGGCTGTTTTATATTGGCACGTGTTTATATATTTCTTTTCTTATTTACTTTCATGAGGCTCATGCTGGAGGTAAATATGATTTGTACTGAAAATTACTGCAAAATTTTCACAGTGGTTTTTGAAATGTAATCTATGCTTCTTGCAAGATTAACTCACTCTTCCTCCCCCCCCCCAAAAAAAAACAACAAACCACCAAGCAAGACACAGGGCGTTGCACATGTAGCTGTAGTCAGAGGGTTTTGCAGACAACAAGCAGACAGCTATATTTCGTTATCAGTATATTTTTATGTCCCTCCTCCTAAGGGATTTTCCTCAGAATCCACAGAAATAAATGATTATCAATGCAGCAAAAGATGGAGGAAACTGCTCCGATAGCAGTTCAGTGCTGTAAAACCCTGAAGTTTATGGAGGCTCAGGTGGCCCCTCAGCCCTTTTAAAGCTTTTTTTAGCAGGGCTACTGGTGCAGAACTCCATTTCTGAACAGGCAGCTGGCTTGTCAGTCCCTTGTTAAAATGAATTGTTGGTTAAAGGCTCTATCAAGAAAATCCTCTTTATAACTCCTTTTGCAAGCCAGCCACCACGTAAAGCTGCTGTCGCTTGGCAAATAAAAAGCCAACACCTCGCAGGTACAGCTGTACTCCAGACTGCTCTATCGAAACACTTTGGCTGCATGAACCTCCAGTCTCGGGCTGCAATTTGTGGTGTTTTGGAGAGAATTAGTGGCTTTAGTAGCAGCGAGTTGGTGGGGTTTATTAATTTATTTCTGTGAGCAGTGCCCTGGGCACTGTGTGACTACGAAGGAGGGCACAGACCTTTCACAGAATCACGGCATCATTAAGGTTGGAAAAGACCTGAAAGATCACTGGGTCCAACCATCCACCCAGCACTGCCAAGTTCACCGCTAAATCCTGTTCCTGAGTGCCACATCTATACTTTAAGTGGGCATTTCCAGGGGAAGGTGAATCCACTACTTGCCCTTTACAATGCTTGACCAGCCTTCTAGTGAAGAATTTTTCCTAATATCCGACTTGAATCTCCCCTGGTGCAACTTGAAGTCCTCTCCTTTTACGTTATCTCCTGTCATTTGGGAGAATAGACCAACCCCCCTCCTGGCTACATCCTCCTGTCACGGAGTTGTAGAGTGATGAGGTGCCCCCTGAGACCCCTTTCTACAGAATAAACATCTCAAGCTCCCTCAGCATTTCCTGGGGTTCTCCCCGAGGAGGGGGAAGCTGAGGAGGGAGCGATGATGAGGAGGGCGTGGATTAGGGAACATCCCCTGGAGCAGCGGCAGGCCAGGAGCGGCTCCTGAGGGGCGGCCCCGGGCCGCGCCCTGAGGAGGGAGGTGCTGAGGGGAGGTGGGCGGGGCCCACTCCGGCCGTCCCCTCCGCCGATTGGTTGCCTGCTGAAGGGGACGAGACGCCGCGTCGCGATGCACTTTGGGAGTTGTAGTCCAAATAGGGGAGAGCGACCGGCCGTACTTGCGGGATGAAGACTACAACGATGGGGGGGAGGTGGGGACACGTGGTCGCGGTGGGCGGGACCGCAGCGGTCACGTGATGTTTGGGTGCCGGCGGTGACGGGCGCGCGGCGGCAGGTGAGGGGCGCGCGGCGGTGGCGCCGCGGGGACAGCGGGGGTGACACGGGCTGGGAGCGCGGGCGGGGGTGGCACTGGGTCTGTGTGACACGGGGGACGGGGACGGGGCTGGCCTGGCACTGGGGGTTTGCGTGGCGCGGGGACAGGTGTGTGTGTGTGTGTGTGACATGGGGACAGGGATGGCCTGGCACTGTGTATGGGTATGCGACATAAGGACAGGGTTGGCCTGGCACGGGTTGGGTGGGGCGAGCGTGTACATGGGGATAGGGCTGGCCTGGCACTTTGCGTGTGTGTGACACGGGGACAGGCTGGCCCGGGTGTGTGTGACACGGGGACAGGGCTGGCCTGGCACAGGGGATGTGTGACATGGTGATACGGGAACAGGGCCTGGTGCAGGGGTTGTGTGTGTGACACGGGGACAGGGCTGGTCGGGCATACTTTGGGGTGTGCATGTGACGTGGGGACATGGCCAGGGGGGTGTGACATGGGGACAGGACTGGTTGGCACAGGGGGCAGTGTGTAACATGGGGACAGAGCTGGGCTGGCACAAGCTGGAGGGGTTGTGTGACATAGGGACAGGGTTGGCACAGAGACTGTAGGTGGAAATTGGGGACTGTGGCTGCTGTTGCACACCGTTTTATGTGTGTCAGGAGTGATCTGGGGACAGGGCTGGACTTGCCCAGGGCTGGGAGCAGGGAGGGACACGTGTGAGGGTGCTGTGCACCACACCTGTGTCCCATGTCACCGGTGACTGGGTGAGGATGGGATGTCCCTGCACCCAGTTTGCCACTGTCCCACAGCTTCTCATGAAGAAGCCCTGATTTATTGATTTCCAGCACAATGACAACGTTGGGAACTGCTCCTGTTTTGTTACCTGCCAGGTTTTGAATCAATTTTAACCTCCCAGAGGGCATAATGTTGTTTATTTATTACTTTTTCCCCCTTCAAGGCAAATTCGGGAGCTTGAGGCAGTGGGATGGATTTGTAAGTACAAGGAGAGGAAATAAAACCGCTTTTAGATGTACAAAGCGCCACTTTCTGCAGCGGTCCTTGCCTGACTGCAGAAACTTTTTTTTTTGGTTCCTTTTGTACTTGGAAAAGTGTTTGTGGTTTGAGGCTTTTAATAAAAGCTCCCCCGAGCTGTGGGGTACAATTAACCTCCGGCATCTGGCGCTGGAGTGGACTTTGCTGGGGAAACCTCGTGTTCCCATGGAACTGCTCAGTGTCTTTGTGTGCATATCAAAAAGCAGAGGGTTTGGAAAGCTAAAAGCACGTTTCATTCTGCCACCGGCACGCTGAATACACCCTGCAGAACTCTCTGCTTGTTAGCATTTGAAGTTTTCTGTGACATTTTGGAGCTTGAGGTGCATCCTTGTGTCTGGGAGTGCTGCAGGAACAAGGAGATGTTTGTTTGCAAACCCTTGCGTGGGGTGGCGGCCTCAAGTTTTGCTTTGTGCTTTATTCCGCACAAAGGATTTAGGATTCAGTAGACTGAATCCTAAATTTTTACTAGCTGTGTGCTGTGGAGTGGGAAGGATTGATTAAAATATGAGGATTTTCCCCCACCCTTTCAATTTTTTTTTTTTTTCTTTAGCAATAAGGTTTGTACTTTATCAAGCATTTATCCCTTTTTCCAGGCTGTTTTTTCCCTTTGCAGTGGGGCTGTGAACATACAGCGCCCTGTCCTGCCCTGCTGGGCTCTGCCGTGCTCCAGGTGTCCCTGCAGGTGTTCCTGGTCTTTGAATCACAACTGACTCAGGCCAGCTGCTGTCTGACCCCTTGATGCTCTCCTGCTCTGCTCTCTTCTCCAGCTGTGATGCCCTTTTCCATCTCATCTCCAGACTGAACTCTAGATGTTTTCCGGAGTGTTAATCACAGAATGGGTTGGGTTGAAAGGGACCTTAAATGCCATATAGTTCCACCCCCCTGCCATGGGCAAGGACACTTTCCACTGTCCCAGGTTGCTCCAAACCCTATCCAGCCTGGCCTTGAACACTTCCAGGGATGGGGCAGCCACAGCTTCTCTGGGCAACCTGTGCCAGGACCTCACCACTCTGTCAGTAAGGAATTTCTTCCTAAAATTCAATCTGTATCTACCCTCATTTAGCTCAATGACATTCCCCCTTGTCCTATCAGCCCATGCCCTTCTGGAAAATCTCTCTTTGTGTTGATGCAAATGCAGGTTTTTAAATCCCTGATGTGTCCAGGCATTGCTGTCTGACCCCTTGTTGCCCTCCTGCTCTGCCATCTTTTCCAGCTGCAACATCCTTTTCCCTCTCATCCTCAGGCTGGTGTCTGGACTTCTTCTAAGGTGTTAAATGTGCTGATTCCCACTTTCAAGTGGTCATCCACACAACAAACCACCCTTCTTGCGCTCTCCAGGGCCACCCACCTTCCTGGTTTGCTTTTGTTTATTAATGCAAGTAAAAATTAGCTTGACCACTAATGCAGCTTTGATGGACATGGGAGAGGCTGAGAGTGCAGCCACATGTCCTGCTTGACCCAGGCTTCTGATTCAGGTTCCATCCCTGTTTCCTCCTGTGATTGTGTCTAAAGCAAGAGTTACAAGGTGGGGAGGCCCTGGCCCCGGTATCCCAGAGAAGCTGTGGCTGCCCCATCCCTGAAAATGTTCATGGCCAGGTTGGATGGGACTTGGAGCAACCTGGGATAGTGGAAAGTATCCATGCCCATGGAAGGGGTTGGAACTGGATGAACCTAAAGGTCCCTTCCAACCCAAAGTGTTTTGTGATTCCCTGAGTTGAGGTTGGCTAAAGAGACTGGTAGAACAGAGATTTCAATATTACAGTATTTTATTCCCCCTTGTGCAAGCAGCCTCATTCATTTTCTCACAGCTCTATTTATTTGTTTATTTATTTATTTATTTATTTATTTAAAATATTTTAAATGTCTTATCATTTACTTCTCATCACACAACCCTCTGGTGTGACCAGGTCTCCCTGACTGCTCTGGGTCTGGAGAATCCTTACTGGGAGTGGAGGGGAAGTAAATATTCGGTGTCTTGATAAATTTGCACATTGTTATTGCAGCACTTAAAATGTAATTGAAAAGAAAAAAAAAGNCAATCTGTATCTACCCTCATTTAGCTCAATGACATTCCCCCTTGTCCTATCAGCCCATGCCCTTCTGGAAAATCTCTCTTTGTGTTGATGCAAATGCAGGTTTTTAAATCCCTGATGTGTCCAGGCATTGCTGTCTGACCCCTTGTTGCCCTCCTGCTCTGCCATCTTTTCCAGCTGCAACATCCTTTTCCCTCTCATCCTCAGGCTGGTGTCTGGACTTCTTCTAAGGTGTTAAATGTGCTGATTCCCACTTTCAAGTGGTCATCCACACAACAAACCACCCTTCTTGCGCTCTCCAGGGCCACCCACCTTCCTGGTTTGCTTTTGTTTATTAATGCAAGTAAAAATTAGCTTGACCACTAATGCAGCTTTGATGGACATGGGAGAGGCTGAGAGTGCAGCCACATGTCCTGCTTGACCCAGGCTTCTGATTCAGGTTCCATCCCTGTTTCCTCCTGTGATTGTGTCTAAAGCAAGAGTTACAAGGTGGGGAGGCCCTGGCCCCGGTATCCCAGAGAAGCTGTGGCTGCCCCATCCCTGAAAATGTTCATGGCCAGGTTGGATGGGACTTGGAGCAACCTGGGATAGTGGAAAGTATCCATGCCCATGGAAGGGGTTGGAACTGGATGAACCTAAAGGTCCCTTCCAACCCAAAGTGTTTTGTGATTCCCTGAGTTGAGGTTGGCTAAAGAGACTGGTAGAACAGAGATTTCAATATTACAGTATTTTATTCCCCCTTGTGCAAGCAGCCTCATTCATTTTCTCACAGCTCTATTTATTTGTTTATTTATTTATTTATTTATTTATTTAAAATATTTTAAATGTCTTATCATTTACTTCTCATCACACAACCCTCTGGTGTGACCAGGTCTCCCTGACTGCTCTGGGTCTGGAGAATCCTTACTGGGAGTGGAGGGGAAGTAAATATTCGGTGTCTTGATAAATTTGCACATTGTTATTGCAGCACTTAAAATGTAATTGAAAAGAAAAAAAAAGAGGGAAGCTGAAAATGAATGAGTCTGTGCTTCCCCTTCCTTATATATATATATACATATAATATCAAATGGTATTTTGAATTATTGGTTCTTCTGGGATTTCAGGAATATTTAAATAGCAAGTGTGAAAGGGTAAATAATATCAAGATAAAAATAATACTTTTGATTCCCTCCCTGTACCATAAACACATTCTGTGCGACGAAAGTGGAATGAACTGTTGAAAACTTTTAATTTACTATTCCCGTCTTTATTATCCTCCTTCCTACAGTTCACCTGCTTTGTGCAATGGGGTGAGCTGGGTGGCTCTTGCTCGGGTTTTTATGGACCTTCCAAGGGTTGCTGGTGCTTCAGAGGACTGGAAATTGGTGGCACCTGAGGGTTGTAGGTCGGCAGGAGGAGCCTCTGTTTTATTTGTCTTGGAGTTGTCCCTGCCAGTGCAAGCAGAGGCTGCTTGCACTGGAAAGGACTTGTGTGTGCAGGTTTGATCCCAGTGAGGGGGGATGGAGGGATGGATGGAGGGAGGGATGGAGGGATGGATGGATGGCTCTTTCCACCCAGGGCATGGTTGGTCATGTGTTTCAACCTCTGGTGTCTGGGCTGGGGGATGAACAGACTGAAGGCAGCCCTGTGGAGAAGGACTTGGAGGTGCTGGTGGATGAGAGGCTGGACATGACCCGGCCACGTGCACTTGGAGCCCAGAAATCCAAGGGTGTTCTGGGCTGCATCCACTGCAAGGTGGGCAGCAGCTGAGGGGGTTGTTCTGCCCTCTTGCCCCTCTCAGGTGAGACCCCACCTGCAGAGCTGCCTCCAGCCCCAGTTTCCCCAGCACAGGAAGGACGTGGAGCTGTTGGAGCGAGTCCAGAGGAGGCACCAAGGTGATCAGAGGGATGGAGCCCCTTTGCTCTAGAGCCAGGCTGGGAGAGCTGGGATTTTCAGCCTGCAGAAGAGAAGGCTCCAGGGAGGGGATAAAACCCCTTCCAGTGCCTAAAGGGGCTCCTAGAGAGCTGGAGAGGGACTTTGGACAAGGGCCTGAAGTGATGCAACAGGGGGGAATGGCTTCCACTGACAGAGAGCAGGTTTAGATTCAATATTAGATAGAAATTCCATATTGTGAAGATGGGGAGGCCTAGCACAAATTTTCCAGGGAAGCTGTGGCTGTCCCATCGCTGGAAGTGTTCAAGGCCAGGTTGGATGGGGCTTGGAGCAACCTGGGATATTGGAAGGTGCCCCTGCCCATGGAAAGGGGGCTGGAATTGGATGATCTTTAATGTCCCTTCCAGCCCAACCCATTCCATGATTCCTGACCATTAGAATGTGTGTGTTTTCCTATGACATGATCCACTCAGTCTAAATTTAATCCAGCTGTTCAAGCATGAGCCTAACTCCCAAATGGAGTATCAGAGTGTACCTCCACGATGGTGTTTGTGGGGGAAATGCTGCAAAACTTCTTCCTCAGCAGCATCACCAGCCTTTCAAAGTGCATTATATTTTGCAGAACACCTTTTGCCACGTGCAAATCCGAAGTGTGGCCCCAAACTGGCGTTGGTGTTTTTGGCAGTGGCATTGGGCACTGCAAGGCTGGAGGAAAACCCTGCCCTTCTTGGATGCTGAATGCACAGAAAGCTTCATAAAATATTGGTGCTCTTTTCCTACTGCAAAAGAGACAGAAGTGTCTGTATTTTGCTGTCAGAAAGGCTATTTGTGGTTTTTAATAATACACTGTATTTCCCAAAGAATATGGTCAAGATAAGAATCCTACTCCCTTTCTATTCCCTACTTTTTTTTTCTGCTTGCCTTGCAAATGGTGGCGTCTAAGATTAAAATAACGCAAGAGTTAAATTAATCTGATTTAACACTTGCAGGGAGGTTTCTATTTAAAACTCTTTTTCTTCGAAGTGTCACTAGTCAGGAAATTCAGTAGGCAGGTGCCATCTCTTTGTTGCAGTGCATGGGCACATCTCTGCAGTGTTTCTGATGGAAAAAAAATAGCATTTAACTAAAATAAAAAAGGGGCAGGATGGATTATCTTTTTTTTTTTTATGTCCATTTTGTGTGTCCATTAGAAAAGCAAGGATTGCACTGGTGATCAGTTGCTTTTTAAATATATCCTGAAGATTGGTACAAAAAATAAGAAGAAATGGTGTATCAGCAGGTGCTTTTGAATTTTTTTTTCTGGGATGCAGAGCTGTGGGGAAGAACTCTCCCAAGGGCTGTTTAGGTGTGTTGGCAGTTCATCTCCTGGGATGCTGCAAACAAAATCTGGAAAATATTTTCCGGTTTCTCCTTGAATGAAGTCAAACTTGGCTGCAATACTTGTACTCGCTATTTTTTTTTTTAATTTTTTTTTTTTTTTTTGGTAAAATTCCTTTTTTTGGAAGTAAATACTGATGTTAAGTGATGACTTCTTCACTTTCTCTGTCATCTCTTCCTTAAATAAAGCAGAAAATAACTCCAAAATGTTTGATGCTCTTCATTGTGTAACCTTTGTTTTGTTCTTGCTCTGCTGTCCCCCCTGCTGCAAAGCCAGGCATTGCAAAAATAAGATTTTTTGAGGTTATTGAGGACTTTATTAGTCCTCCTTCTCCTCTCTGCATACGTTTATTGTCATTCTAATCTTGAATAACGTGGCCATGTATTTTTTTTCCCCTTGTAGGACTCCTCCATCATCTGGTGCATGGAGTAAAGGAGTGCAGGAGACAGCCGTGCTGTAGGATTTTATTCCAGAGCTGTTGCCATAGTTCTTATTTCTGTAAAATAAAATATTTTCTTCTTCCACAAGAGACTTTGATCATGCTCATTGCTGAAACCTGTTGCTTTTTTTCCCATTTATAATGAATCCTCTTGTGATGTTTCTACATGGAGGAGGGAGGTGCCTCCTTTATTTTTCTACATGTGAAAAACTAGGCAGATTTGGAGGTGTTAGGACTCAGATTTTTGGATTAACCCGTTTCTTGGCTGTGTGAGGTGCCAGAGACTCAAATATGGGAAGAGGGAACTCCCAAACTTGCTGTTAATGGCTGTTTTGTTAAAAATCCCATACACAGCCAGGAACGCTGTTTTTCTTGATCTTTCTTCCCCCACTTTGAAATTCCCTTATTTTTAGTGATAGGACAAGGGGGAATAGCTTTAAGCTGAAGGAGCTGAGCAACCTGGTCTAGTGGAAAGTGTCCCTGCCCATGGCAGGGGTTTGGAATGAGATGATTTTTAAGGTCCCTTCCAACCCAAACCATTCTGTGATTCCCTGATTTACCAACGCGTGACATCTCGTGGCTGCGACCACAGTCCTCCTGCCATGGCCCTGCCTGCCCAGCTCGTGTGCCCCAGTTTTGGGGTGTCTCGGAGGAACAAAATCCTCTTGGGCTGTTTAAGGAAGGTTTGGATGATGTCTCGCTGGGTCTACAAGTTGTGGAATAGTCATTTCAATTTTAGATTCATTGAATCATAGAATGGTTTGGGTTGGAAGAGATGTTCAGGATCTACTCATTCCAACCCGCTGCCATGGGCAAGGACACCTTCCACCAGACCAGGCTGCTCAGAGCTCCATCCAGCCTGGCTGTGGACAGTCCAGGGATGGGAAATGTTCAGGACCAGAGGGAGCAGTGGTTGCAGCTCATTGTAGGCAATTGCAATTAGGTTTGAGCTGAATTGTTAGCAAATGCTTTTCAGCATCCTGTGCCCCAGCATGGAGATGTTCACCACGCTCCAAGTTCTTCTAATTCTTGAGATAAAAATGCTGTCGTGCATCTGGAGATGGGGGAGGTTGGTGAGGCTGTGGGAGCAGTGCTGGCTGGCACTTGTTTCATATAACCCTGTACATGACAGAAATTCTTGTTGGAAGCTGCAGGTCTTCAGATTTTCCTTTGTGCAAACTGAATCAAGAGCTAAACCTCAATACAGCTTTTCACTATATTTTTTCCCCACGAAAACAATTGATTTGTGATCCCTTGTGACACTATTCGCTTTCTAGACTCTCATGAGAATCTTCTAATTTCTAAAATACCTGATTTATACAAGATTAGACATAGTGTTAGATAGCTTGAGATGTGATTTACCTTCCCCAAATGTATTGATGTCTCTGTTGTGTGCCTGGTAATCTCCAGCTGCTCCCTTACCCGAGTGCCTGTCACTGCTGGGGTAGCCCTAGTGTAAGTCCCATCAAATATTCTGCTGCAGGCTGTGGATGTGAGAAAGTACAAAAAATTAAGCTGACAAATATATGTATATTATCAAATTAACAACTCATTTCTATAATATAGTGCGTAAGACCATATATATGTAAAATTCAAATATATGTAATAATACTGGATGTGGTTTTGTTTGCTTTTGTGTTCTGATTTTTTTGCCTTTGTTTTAAAGAATTGAAAATTTTAGTCTTTTCTCTGCCAAAGGTGCTGTGGGATTGATGTGGGCAGGATGAGGCCATGGTGAATACTCACAGCTGTGATCAGGGAAGTTTGTCCAACCTCCTGATGCTCCCCGTCCTCTTACAGACCATCCCATGCAGGTTTTAAGGCTATCCAGAGCTGCAGCGGTGGTGAAAAATCAAATCATTTTACTAAATCTGCTTTTACTAATGATAAATATGGTAAAACTCTAAAATAATTAAAATAGTGGTGCTTAAATTGTGTTGAGGCTACTGCATCTTAGAGGTTCGATTGCTCAGTGTCAAGGAACTTCAGCTTCCATTAACAGCAAGTGCTCAAAGATGGTCGTAGGTGGCAAAATGTGGGTGTGGAAGCCCAAGAAATGCTGTCCAAAGCTTTTTGACACTTCTATTTTAGACGACAGCTGTGTGCTTTCCAAAGCCCTCCTAAGTTTTGATCATGCACCATGGGGAGGTTTCATAGCTATGGGTTGTTTTTCTAAAAATGTTATGCACCTAGCCAAGTGCCCAAACCGGCCCCTTGGAGAGACGTCTTAGCAAGTGGTGGAAACAGGATTGCAATGTTTGTGTGAAACAGGACACCTTTGAATTTGAAAAACCAAACTGAGACTCTCACTAGAGGTATTTTCCTGTTGATCATCTTCAGAGCTGAAGCAGGTGGGTTTCACAGGATCCTAGAATGGTTTGGGTTGAAATGGACTTTAAAGCTCATCCAGTCCCACCCCCCTGCCATAGGCAGGGACACCTTCCACTATCCCAGGTTGCTCCAAGCCCCATCCAACCTGGCCTTGAACACTTCCAGGGATGGGACATCCACTTCTCTGGTATTTGTCTCCTTTGTCCCAATCATAGGGCAATCATGAGAGTGGAATTCTGGTGGGTTGGGTTATTTTTATCCTCTTATGGGAATACTGGCAAATTAATTGTCAAGATCCTCTTCCTGTGCATGGAAACCAAGATCTGCTTTTTTATTTTCTTTTTTTTTCTTTTCTGTTTCTTTGCGCATTATTCAGGTGTACCTTTGTTTCCTTTCATATATAGAGATATCTCACAGGCTCTGAGGTCTTCAGGCTTGCTCTCCTCTCTTTGGCCAGTTCCTTTCCTACTGCACTGTGCTTGCCATCCTTTTAAAAATTAATCAGAATTTAAGTATAATCTCAGAAACAGACTTGTGCATCCTCATCCTCTTTGTGAGGCATTTGAGCACAGAATATAAAGAGTATGCAGAACATAGTCTGGAGGTCCTGCTATCCCCAGGGGCACTCATTGTCTCTCTGCCTGTACTTCCTGAATTTGACCATCTCTTTTCCTTTCCTTCCTGGTGAGACCAAAAAGAGTTTTTTGAATTTTCCTCCGTGGCTGCTTTGTGGGCTCGAGATGCCGCTGGCTCCTTCAGCCGCATTGGGGTGTGAGATCCTCCTGCTGGGACGGTTTGGCTTTTGCTGCTTTTCTCCACCAGTAGAAAGGAAATTGCTTTTCAGAATTTCTGTGGTTCTTCCTGGCTTGGGGCAATAATCCAATTCCTTGGAAGCAAGTGGTGACCTGTAGGGTAAGGGGATGAGTGGTCTCCACTGGTCATTTACATGCAGATCATAGAAGGGTTTGAGTTGGAAGGGACCTTCAAGATTATCTTGTTCCAATCCCACTGCTGTGGGATTTTCCACTAGACCAAGCTCCATCCAATCTGGCCTGGAACAGTTTGAGGCAGATGAGTCCCTTGGCTGCTTTCCTCTTCAACAACTTTGGTGGAGGGAGACTTACGGACTTGATGTCCTCCTTAATCCTCTCCCACACCCCAGAGAGGCAGATGGACATTTGCCATGTCCAGATTTGAGATCTCGATGGACATCATCTCAAAGCCTACCAGCATCACAATAAGTCTCGTTGTTGGCTGGAGCAATGTCTTCTCTAAGACATTCAAATCACTCAAAGGTGGTTCTCAACCCTCAGTTTCCATTAACTCACCATCCTAACCAGACTGAGCCTGGTTATTTTGCCTGGCTGGCTGCAAACCACGTTGCAAAGTTGTTCTCCTGAGCACACCAGGGTGACCTTGCCCTCGCTGATTTGGTAGCCGGCCTCCGATGCCGACTCCCTGCGTGGCATCTCATAAATAGCTCCAGTTTTCTGTTTCATTTCCCAGACCTGTTCACACCTTGCCAAAAATAATTACAACCTCTGAGTCTCGGGTTTGCTGGGCGAGGGGGAGGAGAGCAAGGAGAAAAAACCTGCAATCCATGTTTTTTCGTGTGCTGTCATCAACATGGTGCTGACAGCAGGATTGGGATCTCCCTTCTGGGACATGAATCAGGCTGCGCTCGCGTTTGCCCGGCATCGCTCCTGTTCTGTGCTTGAGAATTCTTTCCCTTCCTCTGTTCAGCATCATCTTAAATTCATATCCCAGGCGGTGCCTGCTTTATTACCTCAGCGTGTTTTCCCAAGAATGTCCTGCACGCGGATAAACCTCTCCTGCTTTCCTCGTAACACCACGTCTTTCTGTGCTCTTCCTCCTCCAGCGCCTGTGCATTTTTCCTCCATCCATGGAGGAAAAGCAGAGCTGCTTTTCTCCTTCTTGCCATGTTTTTTTGAGCACCTTGGAGCCTGCGCATCCTCCTGGAGAGGCGGGTGGATGCCATCACTGCCAGTTTTGCATCCGAGCCGGCGCTCACTGTGGTCCTGTGTGGAGCCGGTGGGGAAGGCAGGAATAATTTTAGCCTGCACTTCTGTGAGCTGCTCAGGGGGCCGCCCACAGCAGAGTATTAAAATAATAGCGGGGACATTGGGTAAGCTCTGCAGCAAAATGTTGATATGCAAATTGCCATCTTAAGAGCAAACCTCAAGGCGATTTTTGGCAATGCTTGCAAGGCTCCGGAGCAGTGTGTTTTGAATAAAGATTACAGCAAAGGGATTTTGCCTGGAGGCCATGCTCGTCTCATTTATTCTGAAGCTTAGCAGAGCTGGTAATTCAGTGTTGGAAGCCAACAGGGTGAAACGTATGCACCTTTAAAAAGGTATTAGATTAGCATCGGTGAAACAAAATGTCATGTCACCTCTGTAACTGAAATTTCCAGGCTTGCAGAAGCAATAAATTCGGCTGGATTTCATTTGCGAGGAGTTCCTGGGTGCTGTCCAAGGAAGAGGTGGTTCTGATGGCAGCAGAGTTGGTTTGGGAGGTTTTGAGGCATTACCTGGTAAAAAAATGAGCTTGTGCCAGCTGATTCCACACTGCTTTGACTTTTCAACTTGGTGGTGGACAGCATGGCTGTTGGAAACCTTGCAGTAAGAAATCAGATCACATACGAATTCCTTATTTTTGTTGGCTTTTTCTTTTGTTTATTTTCTTGGTTATTGAGTTCATGTTGGCACTACTGGGAAGGAAACAGCAGTAAATTCAGAGTATTATTTGGGTTTGGGTTGGAAGGGATCTGAAAGATCAAAAGATCATCTTATTCTAACTTCCTGCCATGGGCAGGGACACTTTCCAGGTAGACCAGGCTGCTCCAAGCCCTATCCAGCCTGGCTTTGGACAATTCCAGGGATGGAGCAGCCATATTGCCATTTATGATGTCATGTCAAGCTTCCCATCCACCAATATCCCCAAGTCCTTCCTTTCCTCAGGGCTTTCCTCAATGAAGGATTTAAATTCTTTCATTTATTCCAGTTCTTGAGGAGCAAGATCGAAATTGTAGATGTTTTCAGTATTCTTTCTTTCCTTCACCTCTTTCCTTCACCTCTTTCCTTCACCTCTTTCTTTCCTGCAATGTCACCTTGCGCACTGACAGGTGAAGGAAAAGTTCGCATCACAGCAAATATGTGTCTCTCGAATTGGAAAGCAGCAGTAAACTGAACAACTTGTGAGTTTTGGGGTTTGTTTGGAATGTTTTTAATTCTTGAAGATTGTTACAAATCCATCCCTTTTAGAGGTTGGAGTGGGATAATTTTGAGTGGGAATAAAAGTAGTTGGTAGCTAATTTTTCTCTTTTGTATGAAGC
This sequence comes from Tichodroma muraria, assembly GCA_013390105.1. Lineage (NCBI taxonomy): Eukaryota > Metazoa > Chordata > Aves > Passeriformes > Sittidae > Tichodroma > Tichodroma muraria. The sequence goes on from WAAG01091024.1 coordinate 19,416, forward strand.
ATGGAAGAACCAGGTGGCTGAGACTCTGTAAGAACATTCTGACTGATACAAGTTTGTGTTGATCAGATCTTAGTTCACTTGCATCCTTTTACGTTAATTACACGTTCCAACACCATGAGACTTTTAAATATTAGATTTTGAGAATGTTCTCTGCCAAAACTGCATGCTTTAAGTGCAGATCCTGTTGGCAGGCATCTCAGGAGCTGTTGACTTCCCTCTTTTGTAACCTCATCCTCTCCTGCCGAGTTTTTTTTCTCCTTAAAATTCCAACATAATTTGATAAAATAGCAAAGCTCATGGGTGTGTAGCCCTGTGAGGATCGCTGTGTTCTGCTTGCATCCCAACAGAGCCAAGTGAGTGCAAGAAAAACATCTTTCAAGATTGGTTCAGGCACATCTTGGATCTTCTTTGTGTCTGTCCTTTGGTGCATCCTGCTTCTCCCTGGCCTTAAACATGAGATGCTGGTTTAGTCTTCTCGTGCTGCCTTGTGTCTTGCTGAGATGCTGATTCTTCCCTCCAAGGTCACGAAACTCTGCTCCTGACTTCGAAATGCTCCAAGTATCCACCTCTCCATTCTTCTTCCTTCCTGATGATTTTATTTGTAGGAATGTTCTTAATTTTCCCTGAAACTTGTTTTATGGTGGTGTATCTTCAGGGAACATCGCAGCTGACTGTCATGCCAGTGTTTTTGTCTTTCCAGATTGTGTTTCCTGAAATTTCCCATCAAATCTGTGTTCAACTCCTTCTGCATTCAGTCTCCTATTTTAAGGTTTTTCTTGCAGGAATTATTTCCGTAGTCTGTATTTATACAACATTTCACGTGATGCAGATGTGATTCCAAAGTGGTGCCTTTGATAATACTTTTAAAATGGTTGTTTTGGTAGTTAACAATCTTGAGAATGCTGTCATTTTATATAAATATTTATATATATTTATATATATATATATAGGCCAGAGACAGAAATTAAGACATATTAAGACATTGTACATGTTAATACTTAAAAGTGAAATACAAACAATTAAAANAATTCTGTCTGCCGTAGAATGTGCTGAGGATTTGTGATCCTCAGCAAGCACTTGACAGATCTTAACTAGTTCTGCTCTGTCTTGTCAATCAAAATTAAACGCCCACCTCACTCCTTCCTACTTTCTCTCTCTTCCAGCCTTTTTATTTAGGTTGGTCATTAAAATTGCTCATAACCATAGAAACGAGGAAAACCCACCCCTTACTTTCCAGAGACTTAGCGCGATATTCCTGTACTGGTATCATGTGAGTTACATACACGATGGCTTAAGAAAACCCCCCAAAAACCTGCAGGTGGGCAGAGTTGTCATTAATTCCTCCCAGTAATGGAGTTGTCCCAGTGGATGCCGACCAAGGATCACGTCCCTCTTTTATTCCTTAATGGAGAATGCAAGAGGGAAACAAAGGAGAGGTCCTGCTGTGGAGAAACCACCAGAAAAAGATTGAATTGGAGAAGAAAACATCAGTTTGGGGGATGGAATTGGTGGGAGGAGGAGATAAGGAGAAGTTGGATGGGCAAGAAGTCTCATGTGCAGTGTGGTGTGGTTTTGATCATTTCAACATTGATTTTCATCCTCCTAGGGTTGCTTTGGTGCTCTGGGAGATGGACATAATGATATTTCTGGGAAATTGGACCAACAGGTTTCTACACTCAAGGACCTGAATCCCCACTTGGCAGGCTTAGGATGGGGTGTGCCATTGCTTAGCTTGTTCTGAAATTTGAAATGACAACTTTTTTTTTTGCTTGTACAGGCAATTTAAAAATGCTTGTCCCAAGGCTATATGAGGGTGATAAAAACTCCTACCTTAGCAGCCATGAACATCCTGAGATTTCAGTGCTGAACTCTTTGTGCTGGACAAACAATTCTGCTTTAATTTGGAGCAGGACTGCCTCAATTTGAGACAATATTTTGTCTTTTTTTCTCTACACCTTACATTGCAATAAATCATATATAGGAAGGTCTCCAGGATGGAGACGTGGATTGTTCCTGAATTAGTTGAATGTAAAAGTTTTACCACTCTTTTTATATGAAGGCTTGTCTCTTGGGAAGAGGAATTTTGACCTTTGGCCAGAGAAATAACAAGGAAGACGTGTTGTGTGATGTGGCATGACAAGGTGCTGCTGAGCAACATCTTAAAATTTAAAGGTCTTCTTTATTTACCCTGTCTCTGAAAGCCGGTTCTGTACTTTAACTTAAAGGCTCTTAATCATTATTTTTCCCCATGTTTTGGAGGTGTTGGCTTTTGAGGGTGTTGCAGTCAATTGTGTAATCAAATAGGAGGAAAGGGTAATTGGATGTTTTTTCTAAGGGTAGAAAAACTCAAGGCAGGAGCTCCTTCAGCATCCTTTGCTGCTCTCTTTGGCCCCAGTGTCATCCCATGAGATTTGACTTTCTCCACCATCCCATCATAAGGAGGGATTAGAAGGCTTTCATGGTTGGTTTTCAGGGCCAAACCACAACATTCTGGAAGGCTGTCTCCTGTGTAGTGATGCTCCTCCTGCTTAAAAAGAGCCAAAAATATCAGCATTTTCATTAAAATCCTTTCTTTGAGGAATAATCGCTGTAAAAAGTCTGTAGTATTTTTTTTTGTTTTCCTTACTTTGCCCAGTGTATAACTGCCTCTACCTGAGTTGCTTAAGCCATTCTTTTTCTTCTTTTTTATTTTTTATTAAAGCATAATAAACTGCATTAGAAGTGTCTTAAATTCCCTCGCATTAAAAGTGTCTTAAATTCCCTCTGGAGCATTAGTTTCCAAATTTGGGCAAGACATCCCACAAACAGTTGTGAAAGTGTGTGTGGGAAATGAATTTATGAAGTCATTACAGTCTCCAGAATTATCTGAGTTTCTGGATCCTTATGGATGCTGTTCCTAATGAGAGGAAATGGCCTCAAGTTGCACCAGGGGAGGTTTGGGTTGGATGTAAGAAAAATTCCCTCACTGAAAGCATGGCCAAGCATTGGACAGAGTGCCCAGCGAAGAGGTGGAATCACCATCCCTGAAAATCTTCAGACGTCCAGTGCTGGGTCCACTGGATTGTTTCAGTTGTGTGGTTCTCTCCCAGCAATCCCTGTATTTGCACGGTCTTTCTTTTCATAGGAAGTGCAGTAATGATGTACTAAACCCAGATCCTGTTTAACTGGCTAGTACTGACTATGAAATATGGCACTGCTAAACAGGGGGAAATGACAGTAATGTGAAATCACAAATTGCAGAAAATGAAAATTACTTGCTGTGTTTCGCTAGGCATCCCCTAACGTTTGCACCCTGAAATGAAAGGGAAGAAGTGTTCTTTTGGGTTTTGTTTTTTTTTTTTTGTTTTGTTTTGTTTTGTTTTTTGTTTTTTTGTGTGTGTCCCATTGTCAACAGACATTGTGTAGGCCAAAAGCAAAGCTTGCCTAATATATGGATATGTTTAACAAATTCACAGGGTGTGAAAACTCCCAGTTGAATCTAAAGATACAGCTAAAACCTCAGTCTTGGGAATCCCTGAGCTTCAGACTGAGGCAAACAGAGCAGATAAAAGCCTGTTTGTGCTTTTCACATCTGATTTTCTTTTTTTTCCCCCTTTTATCTAAACAGGAACAATACTGCTGAGCTGGGCCTTGGGTCCATTGGGTTATTGCTGCCAAGTTCCCAACAAGTGGCTCCACAACACAGCAGAATAAAATTGTGGGTGAGGTAATTTTTGCTGTTTTCTTTCCTTGAAAATCCTTCTTTTTTTTTTTTTTTTCCTTTGCTTTTGGTTGGTTTCCTCCATATCCTTTCAGCTCATTGGAGGTGATGCTGCATGTTGTAGAGGAGGCTGTGGAGCTGTGGAGTGGGGTTGCAGGAATGCTGTGGGGCTTTGCTCTTGCAGATGTTCACCTCTGGGTGACCTCTTCCGCTCTTGGAGTGGTTTCCTTGTTTTAACTGGTTACCATTGGGTGATCTCCATCCAAATTCTCCCCCTGGCATCTGATCTTGGCTGTACATTAAGCTCTGGGATGTCCCTTGCTAATGGTATCCTGACTTTGAGTTGGGCTTTCTGGCCAAAGCCAGAGTTGCTGTGTGTTCTCTGCTAGGAACAGATGGTCAGTGAAAGTTCCATTTTTCAAGTTGTAACAGACTGTGTCTGTAAAACCTATGGAGTTCTTTAACAGAAAAAACAGTTTTCTTAAACTGCATCTGTTTTTCCCACCTGGAATATCGTTAGCGGTAATTTGTATCATGGCTGGAATAGCTGTTTCATGGGCTCCAGTTTAATAGGAGGAAATAAGTCTTTTCTTGGGTATTTTTGGTTTAGTGTCTGTTTTTCCTTGTTAGAATGTTATTATGGAATTAGTAGAATGGATGGATTTTATATATTTATCTGAATTGATTGGTTATCTTGTAAGAAGAAACTGAAGATATTGAAGAAATTTGAAACAAGTCCTAAAAAAAGGGGTTTTTTTTAAATTTTTAAAATATTTTTCATTTCTCTACTTCCGTTTTCCGTAGCACTTGGAGCACTGGCTTGTTCCAGCCCCGATTCATACACAGAGCTAAAGAGATTTGTAACGTTCAGTAAATAATATGCATAAATTGTGCCTATTAACGTTCTGAGTAATTACCAACAACAGAGTAAATACGAGGTTAATGAGATTAACGGGGCAGAGGATCGAAAGCTCTGAGTGCCCCTCCTGGTGGCCCCAGAGCCCAGGGTGGCCCCGTTTCTGTTGACGAGCCCAGCGTGGCTGGAGCTGCAGCAGTGATTTTGCTGCTGTTCCCCATACAGAGCCTAATGAGTTCCTACTGCTGGCATTTTGCTTTAAATGCTGGATAATGTTATTAAATCCCACTCCTTGCGAGGGTTGATTTTAATAGTCGTTATTTATGTTTTTTCCCCTATTTGTTTCTGCTTCTGAGGCTCAGTGATAAGGTTCCTGATCAGCCCCAGTCCTCTGACATCTTCTCCCAGACATCTGGTACCCTCCTGGATATCTCCTCAAGGCCACCAGAGGAACTGGCCAAAGTCTTTTCATGTTACTAACAGAATATTATACTTGGAAGTACTTTGAGCTTAACCCTTATTATTTTATCCTAAGCTCCATCCTGGCTTGATTTAATTTGTCCTTTGCCTTTTTCCCTCTAAGAGCTCTTCATTTGCATGCTCTACATTAAGTCTTGCAGGGACAGAAAGTCCAATTTCCAAGCAAAACGTGATTATTTTTCTACTCTAGTATCTCTCTAGCCCTCTCTCTTTTCCAGGTTAGTGGGTTTTCTACGCTCTGTCCATCATCCTCCAGCATCCTCTGGCAGCCTTGAATGTTTTATCAATGTCACTACCTCAGAATTGTTTATTTGAGTTTTCTCCACCCAAAACTGCATCTGTGTGGTTCCCTCAAAGCTCTGGGCACCGACTCCCCTTGCTGGTCACGTCACAAACTGCAACCTATTTTTTTTTTTTCTGTTTTAAATGAAAATGCCTTACCCAGAGACCTATTTTGTTTACTCAAGACAAATGTTGTACTTATGACTCTGGTTTTTCTTGTTCCGGCAGTTCTGATTAAACCACGAAACTTCCATGTAAACAGTTCAGGTAGAATACGGGCACTGCACATTGCCTAAATGAATTACTCACCTCTTAGCTTTTGTCTTCATTTCTTGGGTATTTGCTTTTCTTTTTCATGTGGGTTTATGTTTTAAATTTATTTTATTATTGCAAGTTATTTTCCTCCTGTTTCAATTGTGTAGGGCAGTGATTTGTCTCTCCTCTCAGTTGTGTTTTGTTGTGAGGTTGACTGGTTAAGGGATCAGGAACACATGTAGTGTTCTCCTCGACCCTTCCAGCTGCAGGGAATGATGAGGAAGAACCAGGAAGATCCAGTAGATCAATACCTGGCCCTGAGCCTCGTGTCACCAGCAGATTTTTGGGTTTTCTAATCATGGGACTCTGTGCCAGCGAGGCCCTTTGTTCTGCTGTCTCAGGGGAGGTAGGGGATGGAGATCCCTGCAGCAGCAAAGGCACCAGGGGTATTGATGTGTTTGAAACCATGGAAGTGCCTGAGAGTGGCCATGTAGGAATTAGGGCACCTTCCCCAAAAAGAGGTGGTGGGAACAATTGCCCAGCTGCGCCACTGCCCACACTGTGTGCAACAATCAGGAGGAGCTGGAAGCCCCTGTGCAGCTGGAAAAATATAGCACAGTCGCCACGAGGGAAGCATGGTGGGATGACTCCCACAGCTGGAGGGACGGGGAGCAGAACAGAGCCCCCATAATCCAAGTGGAAATGGTCAGTGACCTGCTGTGCCACTTAGGCCACCACAAGCCTCTGGGGCCAGATGGGGTCATAGAATCACAGAACAGCTTGGGTTGGGAGGAATCTTAAAGATCACCCAGTTCCAAACCCCCTGCCATGGGCAGGGACATTTCCCACTAATCCCAGGTTGCTCCAAGCCCCCTCCTGGCCTTGAACACTTCCAGGGTTGGGGCGTCCATAGCTTCTCTGGGCAACCTGTGCCAATGTTTGTCCACCCTCATTGTGAAAGATTTCTTCCTTAGTACCTATGATGATTGGGTTTTGATGGGAATAGTTCCTCCCTTGCCCTGCACAGACACGATAAAGGACATTCTGAGGGAGAAGGAAGTAGGAGTTGAGTTTTTTTGGTGGGGTGATCTCTCTCCTTTTCCCCATTCCGGTTGGTAACTGGGGGAGCAGTCGATCTGAGAGTTGTCTCTCCGTGCCGAGGCTGTGGCCGGGAGTCCCACTGCTGGTCAGCCTGCGGGGGAGCCGTGCTGGTGCTTGCAGATGTTGCAACGCAGCCTCTGCAAGGGCAGAGAGGTTGCTGAGCCCCAGGACAGCGAGACCTCCGTAAGGCGAGGAACGTGTTAAATCACAACGACTCAAACGCTCGGAGTTTCATTTGGATATTTTTGCAAACAGAAAAGGGATGGAAACAACAAATGTGTGTGTGTGAGTGCAAGGGAGGGACTCGCACATATTTCTGTGCGAGGGCAGGGGAAACGGCTCAGCTTGCTGCAGCTTGTTGCTAATATTTGTGCCTGAGCGCTTAAAATTTCACAAGCGATATTAAGACTTGAGAAATGTGTTTTGTTGCCTTGTAAGTGTATGATTAAACCTTCATCATTTTCTTCTTTTTCACTGTGGAAAACGTTACGCCTGTTTTCTTCAGGCATCATATTGAAAGCAAAGAGTGGCGTCGTTATTTATTTATTTTTTGGAACGTGCTCCTCTCTGCCTGTTTTATGCAAAAGCACTTTAATTGATCTTGCAGACAGTTGAGAAGAGGACAAAGAAGAAAATATTTAATGCAGCGTATAATTCTTCCTGGTTTTGCCTCAAAATAAAAGGCCACTTTGCAAGGATTTATGTATCTAAACACATTTTATGTAGACAGAACAGCTACATTTTATCTGCCTACTGCAGGAGGCTGATGCAAAGAAATGCCTTGATCAGTGGTATGAACTCGTTCAGGGTAACTCCCAAACTGTTCCAGTGGTGAACACATTGCCAATTTCTTGCCACCTTGATTATAATTGTTGAATTTTTCTATATTTGTGATTTTTGGACTATTTTAGTTTAATCTTTTTGAACGTTAAAAATGAAAATGATGCTGGCCCATTCCTTGCTGTGCTGTACTGAAGCACAGTAACATCCCATTCTACCAGGAGTCTTTCCTGTGCATTTTGCAGCTCCAGGGTGCTTTGGATGAGGTGAGAGGACTGTGGCTTGTCTTTATTCTCCTACTGCATCCAGAGCTTAGTGAAGCCTGGCAGTTGAACACATTTCCTGAACTGAAAAGCTTCACTTCAGTGTCAACACCTCCCTTCTGTCTATTTAAGGTGAAACAACTGCAGAGATTCGGTGCTGTTGTTTGCTTCCCTTCAAGGTTTGAGGTCTGAGCATCTTCAATGCTGGTGGAGTCAGGAGTGTTTATGGGCTGGAGTCACCTTGCTTTGTCTCTGTTGTAGTCAAAGGTGAAATTAAATAGAGTGTGATCCTGTTCCATGTATGTGATTTGTTGTTGTGGCTGAGAAGTGGAGTGCGCACTTGAGTTAATGCACACTTCCATGGTTTGCTCCTTCAATACTGGAGATTTCTGGGCACATCTGGACATGGCCTGCAAGAGGCAGCTGAGAGACTGCCTGAAAGCTCTCCCTAAAATAGTGAGCTTTGGGAAGCCCTCTGTAGCCTGGGAAGACTGAAATATGCACCATGGGGTTGTTGTCACCTTCATGTGCTGGAGATTTTATCAATTTAATCGAGTTAAAATACTTGGAAGAGATTAATCTTTTTAGAAGTTGTGTCAATGTCTTGAATGTCTCGAGTAAGTGAAAATCCCTTACTGAAACAGCTTTTTGATAGTTTGGAGGTTTTCAGCTGCATTCATTTGAAATATGCTTTGTGCCATGACTTAAGAATGCATTTTCAATATATTCTTGGGTTTCTTTTATTTAATATTGAGCTTAAGAAAGAACAGCCCCTGTCAGCTGCCCTCCCCCCAAAAAGAAGGATAAGTAAAAGCAGGAAATAAGCAAGAGGAGTTGTCATTAAACCTAAATCCACTTACAAACATCTAGTAAAAAGGCATCTTTAGAGGCTCATTCTGTACTTTTATTGCAAGGATGGTGTTATACTGCTGTATATATCAGAGAACTGGGTAACAGCACGTCCTCTGTCCTCAACAACTGCTTAGAGCTGTAGGTTTTTGTGTTCAAGCCAATGAATATTTTAGCTTGATGCCTTCAAGGGTAAAATGAAGGAGTATCTGCTCTGAGGGATTAATACAGAGTGAATTAGATGTTTGTAAAAGGCATTAGAAGCTGCAGTCGCTGTATTGAATCCCGGCGCTGGAAATGCCAGGCGAGATGCTGTGGTGCATCCCCCTGTTGCAGAGGGACATCTCTCTGGATTGCAGGATGAAGACAGCTGTTTGCTTGTTTAGTGGGTGCTCAGATGGCATGAAAAAAGGGCAAAAAACTTCCTCCCCACTCCCTCTCTTCTTTCCCGTCATCAATCATAAAAACAAATGTAAGAAACCTCGGGTATGTTGCTTCTCTTTTCCCTCACAGTTTCAACAAGCACCACAGGCCAACTGCTTGTGGGTACCACAAGGATGATGTTTCTTGAGCCCAGAAGCTGCATCCCAACTTCTCCCTGTCTACCAGCTACAAAGCAGGAATAACATAGCCCAGTGGGCAAGGAGATGCCCAGGAAATAGCTCAATATTATCNCCTTGTTCTGCTGGTTGGGCTCTGAGCTGTTTATTTTGCCACCTTCTCAAAAATCGCTCTCAACTCAGCTTGCTTTTTTTAGAAATGTGCTTTCATCATTTGTGATCCGAAAGGCTCTCCTGCGATGGAGGAGGTTTGGGCTGTTATTTTTAACTGAATGTTTCATTGATCTGATTTACAGCACTGGCTGCTGGTCCCTGTATTAGCAAGAGAGCGGAGAGGCAGCCGTGGTATGGGGCAGGGAGGGAGTGCTGTGGGGAGGTCTTGAGTTCCCTCCCTTGTCAGAGCTAATTCATCACAGAGCTGCAGCCTAAAGATGCTTCCTTGCATAATTTCAAGCCACTAAAAGTCAGGGCTCTGCTCTCTTTTAAGTGGATTCATGGATTTCAGCCCTGTCCAACATTTTTGCCTTGGTGTCTTAAGCCAACACCAGTCTGATGCATTCCAAACAAAACCCTACCAAGAATAATTTTAAAAATGCTTAGATTTTGGATAGAGGAGATGCAGTTTCAACTCTTATGAAGCAGCTTGTGCTTTCTTTTGGGTTAAATTAATCTTCAGGCTCAGCTTCTCTCAGCATTCCCAGCTGAAGAGCCTGAGTTTCAGCTACTGGGACATGGTGGGACCTTGGCTGATGTGGTAGGATGGAGGGTGGTTTCTTCTGGGCCGTGCCATTCTCTCCTGGAGAAAAGGAGGCTTGGGGGGGACCTTATCACTCCCTACAACTACCTGGAAAGAGGTTGTAGTGAGGTGGGAGTCAGTCTCTTCTCCCTGGTGACAAGTGACAGGATGAGAGGAAATGGCCTCAAATTGAGCCAGGGGAGGTTTAGACTGGATTTTAGGAAAAGCCTCTTCACTTCCAGGGTTGTTAAGCATTAGAAAAGGTTGCACAGGGAAGTGGTAGAGTCACCATCCCTGGAAGTGTTCAAAAAACACATGGGTATGGCACTTGAGGATGTGTTTTAGTGGTGAACATGGTGGTGGTGCTGGTTTAATGGTTGGACTCAATCTTGGAGGTCTTTTTCAGCCTTAACGATCTCTGATTGTCTGTGATGTGGAGAGCAAAACCTTCATGGAGTGTAAACCGGAGCTGGGAGCACCTAAAACCTTCAGTGACCGGTTTGAGTGTTCAGCTCAGTCCTAACCAAGTGCGTAAATAAAGCTGAAATCCTCAGGAATGGGTTGTTTTTCTACTTGACGAGCCAGAAAATTAAATACAAACAGAATATTTGGGGCACGGGTCTGAAAGTGAGAGCAGTTGAGCACCACTGGGTTGTTTTCAGAAATATTTTTTTTTTTACTTTTTTTTGATAGTTTGAAGTCTCTCGCTTTCTTTAAGGCTTTCTGCTGTCGGTGTCTTTCTGCCTTTTCCGCTGAAGTAGGTTGGTTGAGTTAATCACATCAGAGAAAAAAATCTAGTTCACTGATTTTCTCCTCCACCCAACCATCAACATATGTATTCACCAAGCACGTAAGGACTTAATATCTCAGTGCCCTCAAGGAAAACTCAGGAAAATTCACTGATTATTTTTTTTTGTATCACGCAGTCAGTCAGTTAACGTGTGTCCAGGTCTGGATTACCTATGTGAGTTGTTTGCTGCCTCTCTGGATGCTTTGGAGAACAAATTGAGGCATGGGTGGGACCTGAAGCTGAGGAGGGGGAGTATCCATGGATACAGGGAGGGTGTGGAGAGGTTGTGACAGAAGCATCATGGGGATAGGGAGTAGGAGAACAGGGGCTGTCATGGCAGGAAGCTTTTTGTAGGGGACATAGGTGGGGATTCACCACTGATTTCTGCAGTCCTCAGTGCTATGCAGAACAGGGATGTGTGGGTTTATCACTGCTAAGCCTTGTGATGACCAAATAAAGAGTAGAAGGGATGTATTTTTTTCCCCAGATGTTCTGAAATTTGGGCATTTAGGACATTGTCCTTAATCTTCCTGATGCAAAATAACTGAGTTACTTAACATTCCATATATTTGGTGTATGCCCTCTGCTCTTCTGGAAGTGGAACTGATGAGAATGTCAAGGAACTTGATTATGAAAAGTAGCACCTCTGTGAGGCTACCTGTGTTTAGAGATCCTCAGGTGTTTCATGGCAAGTGTGTCCATGTGGATAGTCCAAATTTAGAAAGGAAAGTAGGGTGAGATTCAGCCTGTCCTGCTAGGCTGAGCTTCTTCATATATTCACAGAATCACAGAATCTTTAGAGTTGGAAGGGACCTCTGGATTTCTTCCAATCCAACCCCCTGCCAAGGCAAGGCAACGCAGGAACACTTCCAGGTGGGTTTGGAATGTCTCCAGAGAGGGAGAATCCACGCCCTTCCTGGGCTGCTGTTCCAGTGCTCTGCCACCCTCTGTGAAAAAAGTTCTTCTTCAGGTTGAGGTGGAACTTCTTGTGTTCTAGTTTATGGCCATTGACCTTGTCCTGTTGCTGGGCACCATAAAAAGAGCCTGGCATCATCCTCTTGACTCCTGTCTTGGAGATATTTGTATGGATGGATGAGATCCCCTCTCAGTCTTCTCCAGTCTAACCAGGCCTGTCTCCCACAGTCTCTCCTCACAAGAAAGACTTTTCTCCCAGCTGGACTTTGAACTGTGGAGATTCCACTGAAGCCGATGTGTGTCAGTTGTCTGCTGATGACATAGAATCATGGAATTATGGAACAGTTTGGGTTGGAAGGGATGTCAAAGAACATCCCATTCCAACCCACAGCCATGGACGGGGAACCTTCCACTAGACCAGGTTACAGGCAGTGCAGACTTCCATCGTGTTCCTACAAAGAACAAACTTGAAGAGTCTCCCCTTTGAGAAACTGTGTTTTCATCAGATGACGTTGTTCAGGAGGGAAGAAGTGGACTCTTTGCGTTGCTGATCTCCTGTGTCTCAGTGCTCCTCTCCCGTAGCGTTCACAAAAAGGCTGAAAGCTGAAGCGTAGCCAGCTCAGGGCAGCAATCCCGTGCACTCTGCTGCCGGGAGATCCTGGCTCCCAGACTTCGGCACTAACAGGAACGAGCCATCTGGGAGGCAGGAGATGACTCCAGACTGTTCTGTTGGTATGGACGGCTTTGCCAAGGAGGAGGTTCTTGTCACACTGGGTGCTACTACTGATGGCACTGATGCAGATCTTGTGTGCTCCATCATGAGCACTGGAGATGAGCTCACTCCTCTGCCTGGAGTGAGGAAGGCTCTTGCACACCCAGACTTCCTCTCTGGCTGCTCTTTTCCCTGAACGGCCAAATAAGCTCATTTTTTCCTCTTGAAATGTTGTTTGTAAACTTTTCTCTTATCTTCTGCTGCCTTCAATTTACTAATGACCTTTCCTGCGGGCTGAATGCAGTGTTCCTGGTACTGTGAGCAATGTAAACTGTCTTAAATTATACCCCTCGTCCTCCATCCATCTCAGTTTGGTTTTGCAGGGAGATCGTGCGTTATCACTTGGAGTTTGCTTTCAGAATTGAGGGTGGTGATAAATAAATACTGCTGGTAGCAACGGGAGAAAGTGGACTGCTTTAACCAGCTCAATATGTGGAAAAGAAAGAAGAAGGGGCTTTTAATTTTATTTTTTTCTTCGCTATGACTTGTATAGAGCCCTGTATCTTCTTCAGCCTAGGTTTTCTAGGGTTATAGGCAAAGATGCTCCTGTCAGCTGATTTTCCTGCCTCACATCTGGGAATGCCAAATAGGGTCATTGCAGTAAAAGCAGCTGCACTAATGCAAACTCTGCTATATGTGCCTTCCTTTGCATGCTTCCTCTGCACCTGGAATTGTTTCCCTCTTCATGAAATGACTTTTGATTGGACACCTACAGGTGTGTTGCTGTATTTTTCTTGGAAATCTCTGTCACTCCCCTAATTTTTGCACGGCAGTTTAGCGGAAGGGCTGTTGAGATCCAGCTGTGTTGGCATTCATCAGTTTTGCTCTGACTTGACTGCAAACAAGACCCTGTGTTTTGTTTGCAGTCAAGATGGTGAGAAATCCTTAAAATAGAAAAGCAAATTCATGCAATGAATGATATAGATCTAATTTTTGTGTTAAAGTGACAAAAATCAGGTCACTGTTTAACTGAAGGACACTTTTTGGTTAATTACGGTTCCAGTTTCTTTAACAATGGGAGAGTAATGTGGGCAGACCCATTTGTTGGAGCACAACAGATTTATGTTGGAAACAAACTGTGGCATTTGCTGGTTGGGCATAGGATACTTGGGAAGCAGGAGTAGGGATACTTGGGAGTCTTCAGGCCTCTGGTTGTGGGACTCCTGCTTCTCACAGGGGTTTTTTGGGATGAAATACATTGATATTCTGGTGCTTGTCAGATTAGGTACATAAAAGTTACAGAATCATAGAATGGTTTGGGTTGGAAGAGACCTTGAAAATCATCCAGTTCCAACCTCCTGCCATGGGCAGGGACACTTTCCACTATCCCAGGTTGCTTCAGGCCCTGTCCAGCCTGACCTTGAACACTCCCAGTGATGGGGCAGCCACAGCTTCTCTGGGCAGCCTGTGCCAGGGCCTTACCACCCTCACAGGGAAGTATTTTTCCTTCCTAATGTCTAATCTAAACCTGCTCTATTTAGGTTTGAAGCCATTCCTCTTTGTCCTGTCACTACATGTCCCTCTCCAGCTCTCTTGTAGATCCCCCTTCATGTACTGAAAGGGTACTGTTTAAGTCATCCTGAAGCATTTGCTTCTCCGGGCTGAACAACCCAGATTCTCTCAGCATTTCCTCATAGGAGAGGTGTTCCATCCCTCTTCATGGCCCAGTTCGGAATTATAAAATCATTTTGTTTCGAAAATACCTTTAAGATCATCAAGCCCAACCCTCAACATTGTACTGCCAAGTGAAAGTGGCTGGAGAACTGGAGCATTAGTGGTTGACTCCATTATTTTTGGTTACACCACCAAGAATGGCCTTGCTGTGGTTGGGGGCACCAGCCAGGACGTCACAAAAGAAATGGCTAAAACGCGATCCTGAGAAGGAACATCTCCATCTGCTCTCCACACTCCATCTGCTGAAGAGCAAGTAGAAGGTGCCTCATTTTCCACAGATGTGCCTTTCACCTCCCGACCCTTCATCTGCCACTTGCTGTGTCTACTTGCCCCCTCCACCACAGGAGAAGCCATAAACCTGGTTGGTTTCCCAGTTGTTTACTCACAGATAATCCCACTCACTGGGTAATTGCTGCAAGTGTTGTGCTTTGCTCTATTTCTCCACCCTGGTGTTTAGTTATCTTTCTTTCCACGATTCATAGAATCTCAGAATAATTTGGGTTAGAAGGGACCTTAAAGACCATTTTGTTCCAACCCCCTGCCATGGGCAGGGACACCTCCCACTATCCCAGGGTGCTCCAAGCCCCATCCAATCTGGCCTTGGACACTTCCAGGGATGGGACATCCACAGCTTCTCTGGGAAATCTGTGCCAGTGCCTCATCACCCTCACAGGGAGGAATTTCTTCCTAATAACTAATCTAAACCCACTCTCCTTTAATTTAACTCATTTCCCCTGTGTTCTGTCACTTCATGTCCTTGTGAAAAATCCCTCTCCACCCTCCCTGTAGGCCCCTTTTAGGTACTGGGAGTGGCTCTGTGGTCTCCTGGAGCCTTCTCTTCTCCAGACTCATCAGCCCCAACTGTCTCAGCCTGTCTTCATAGGAGAAATGTTCCTACCCTTAATATTTCTCTTGATTTTCAGGCTGATAGGTATGGTTTAGGATTTTTAAAATTTATTTTTATTTTTNCTTGGACACTTCCAGGGATGGGACATCCACAGCTTCTCTGGGAAATCTGTGCCAGTGCCTCATCACCCTCACAGGGAGGAATTTCTTCCTAATAACTAATCTAAACCCACTCTCCTTTAATTTAACTCATTTCCCCTGTGTTCTGTCACTTCATGTCCTTGTGAAAAATCCCTCTCCACCCTCCCTGTAGGCCCCTTTTAGGTACTGGGAGTGGCTCTGTGGTCTCCTGGAGCCTTCTCTTCTCCAGACTCATCAGCCCCAACTGTCTCAGCCTGTCTTCATAGGAGAAATGTTCCTACCCTTAATATTTCTCTTGATTTTCAGGCTGATAGGTATGGTTTAGGATTTTTAAAATTTATTTTTATTTTTTTCTCTTGATTTGTTTAAGCTGTTCAACAGCTTCAAGTTACAGGAGCAGCTGAAAAGGCAGAAGAATGGGACCAGTAAAAGGGAAGTTCAGCACAGACCTCTGATGATTCTTGTATTACTGTCATTCTTTGTGATGATCAAATCCCATGTTGTTGGGAAAGGCTGAGAAAGTGGCATCAGTCACTCCACAGCCATGGGGCCATTTTGTTTAAGCACATCAGAAAATTACAGGATGAGTGTCTGGAAGCAATGCCATGGGAACAAGTAGTAAAGACTTCTCTCTCAGTTCAAGAAGATCTCTTTCCTCAAGAGATCAAGTGTCAAGAAATGCATCTCCTGTGGCTTCTGGATCCCTTGTGACACAGCATTTCTCTTGACTTTTGGTAGCCTATTTGTGGAAGTATTCAGAGAACATATTCTCCTACATATTCTCCCATCTGTCTTTTTCCCAAACTCACTGGCCTTGGTGAATGCTTAAGAATAGATGTGCTTTCTGCGTTATGTTGAGAAGGCAGTTATGAATTTATTTTTTGACCTTTCTGTGTTTGGATGATAATATTTTTAGTATCTTCTATGATGGCTGCTTCTGAGTTGATTTGGACTCTCTTTTCCCATTTAAATGCAGAGAAGAAAACTTGATCAGTGTCTTAATCCAAAAGGTATTTTGGGTTGTTCTGCCACTTGGGCCAGGCTATGCAAGAACCCTTGTCATGGCTCTTAATTGTTGTTTTACATCATTCATAAAACTCTTTTTTTGGGGAATGGATGAACTGTGCTTGTAGCATTTACCAGTTCCCAAGAATGTGCAGTTGCTTGGCTGTACAGACCCTGAATAAACATGCAAAAAAAGGGAGCCCAAAATATTATCCTACCACCAAAAAAGTGTGAAATGGGAAGGAAGGAATTGTTTTCCCATGTAAACTTTTTTTTTTTTTAATTGGCTTCCCCACCACATCAGTGGCTTTTTCTTCTGTTTGCCACTTACTTCATCTTAAGCTTGCAGGCAGATGACTCTGGATGGTCTTTTCTTTTCTAAAGAAAAGGGATAACACAGGCAAGAACATCTCAAACAATCTTAAGATTGTGAGATATGGAAAAAGCTTTCTATAAAATGACATCTGTTGGGGATGTGATGTATCTCTTGAATTCAGTGTAATTAGACCCTGCTCAGCTGTGTAACTTTTGACATGGATTGGCATCTGCTTCTCTGAAGGCTTAATGGTGCCTTTAATTATAAGTAGTCTAGGAACTGCCTAGAGAGCCACAGGCTTCATTTAGTTCAAGAATCTCTTTTTTGGATGGTGATCAGTAATAACGTGCTCAAAAGAAGAGCAAGCAATGTCCTGNCTCATTTCCCCTGTGTTCTGTCACTTCATGTCCTTGTGAAAAATCCCTCTCCACCCTCCCTGTAGGCCCCTTTTAGGTACTGGGAGTGGCTCTGTGGTCTCCTGGAGCCTTCTCTTCTCCAGACTCATCAGCCCCAACTGTCTCAGCCTCACTCTCCTTTAATTTAACTCATTTCCCCTGTGTTCTGTCACTTCATGTCCTTGTGAAAAATCCCTCTCCACCCTCCCTGTAGGCCCCTTTTAGGTACTGGGAGTGGCTCTGTGGTCTCCTGGAGCCTTCTCTTCTCCAGACTCATCAGCCCCAACTGTCTCAGCCTGTCTTCATAGGAGAAATGTTCCTACCCTTAATATTTCTCTTGATTTTCAGGCTGATAGGTATGGTTTAGGATTTTTAAAATTTATTTTTATTTTTTTCTCTTGATTTGTTTAAGCTGTTCAACAGCTTCAAGTTACAGGAGCAGCTGAAAAGGCAGAAGAATGGGACCAGTAAAAGGGAAGTTCAGCACAGACCTCTGATGATTCTTGTATTACTGTCATTCTTTGTGATGATCAAATCCCATGTTGTTGGGAAAGGCTGAGAAAGTGGCATCAGTCACTCCACAGCCATGGGGCCATTTTGTTTAAGCACATCAGAAAATTACAGGATGAGTGTCTGGAAGCAATGCCATGGGAACAAGTAGTAAAGACTTCTCTCTCAGTTCAAGAAGATCTCTTTCCTCAAGAGATCAAGTGTCAAGAAAT
The DNA here is from genome assembly GCA_013390105.1 of Tichodroma muraria. Taxonomy (NCBI): domain Eukaryota; kingdom Metazoa; phylum Chordata; class Aves; order Passeriformes; family Sittidae; genus Tichodroma; species Tichodroma muraria. The sequence continues at coordinate 36,854 of WAAG01091024.1, forward strand.
GCATCTCCTGTGGCTTCTGGATCCCTTGTGACACAGCATTTCTCTTGACTTTTGGTAGCCTATTTGTGGAAGTATTCAGAGAACATATTCTCCTACATATTCTCCCATCTGTCTTTTTCCCAAACTCACTGGCCTTGGTGAATGCTTAAGAATAGATGTGCTTTCTGCGTTATGTTGAGAAGGCAGTTATGAATTTATTTTTTGACCTTTCTGTGTTTGGATGATAATATTTTTAGTATCTTCTATGATGGCTGCTTCTGAGTTGATTTGGACTCTCTTTTCCCATTTAAATGCAGAGAAGAAAACTTGATCAGTGTCTTAATCCAAAAGGTATTTTGGGTTGTTCTGCCACTTGGGCCAGGCTATGCAAGAACCCTTGTCATGGCTCTTAATTGTTGTTTTACATCATTCATAAAACTCTTTTTTTGGGGAATGGATGAACTGTGCTTGTAGCATTTACCAGTTCCCAAGAATGTGCAGTTGCTTGGCTGTACAGACCCTGAATAAACATGCAAAAAAAGGGAGCCCAAAATATTATCCTACCACCAAAAAAGTGTGAAATGGGAAGGAAGGAATTGTTTTCCCATGTAAACTTTTTTTTTTTTTAATTGGCTTCCCCACCACATCAGTGGCTTTTTCTTCTGTTTGCCACTTACTTCATCTTAAGCTTGCAGGCAGATGACTCTGGATGGTCTTTTCTTTTCTAAAGAAAAGGGATAACACAGGCAAGAACATCTCAAACAATCTTAAGATTGTGAGATATGGAAAAAGCTTTCTATAAAATGACATCTGTTGGGGATGTGATGTATCTCTTGAATTCAGTGTAATTAGACCCTGCTCAGCTGTGTAACTTTTGACATGGATTGGCATCTGCTTCTCTGAAGGCTTAATGGTGCCTTTAATTATAAGTAGTCTAGGAACTGCCTAGAGAGCCACAGGCTTCATTTAGTTCAAGAATCTCTTTTTTGGATGGTGATCAGTAATAACGTGCTCAAAAGAAGAGCAAGCAATGTCCTGATAAGCAAATTGGCGATGAATCCTCCCTGGGTTTCTCCTGATGGTAAAACATTAAGGCTTGGCTTCAGCATTTCATGTTGCAACTTAGTTATGGCAACTTTGGCTGGTTTTATGTGCTTCCCTGTGCCTTTGGATCCTGGAGTCCTTGGCCTCTAAAACCTGTGCTATGCGTCAATTATTCAAAAAATTCACTTATCTCTTGAGTATTTCCTGACTTTTTTTTTTTCTTGAGGGAGGTTCCCTGTTTTGTTTTGTTTTTTTTCCTAGTATGTGTTAGGAAGCTGAGAGTTTCTTCTCTAAAGGGTTCCTTGTTAAGGCTTTTTCTGAGGTATTTGGCGCCAGTTTCCAAATCAAGCTCACTCTTTCAGTGTGTCTCCGTTCTTCTCCCCAGTCTCCATGGGGCAAAAAGTGTTTCAAGTCTTCATCTCTCAACATTTTCTGAGCTGCTTCTCTATTAAAAAAGATTAAGAATCAAATGACACTGCGCTGCCAATTTACCTTACATTTTTCATAGAATTCTGCAGTGGTTGGGATTGGAAGGGGCCTAAGGATCACCTGTTTCCAAAGCCCCTGCAACTTCCAGGTTGCTCCAAGCCCCATCCAACCTGGCCTTGGATGCTTTCAGGGATCCAGGAGTAGCCACAGCTTCTGTGGGCAACCTGTGCCAGGGCCTCACCACCCTCTGAGTGGTGAATTTTATGTTATAGTGATCTATAATTATTATATTTTACCTTAAAATAATCTTGATTTTATTATTCTGTCTTTGTTTCTATGCATCCCATTGCTCATCTGAAAGGATTAGCCTTTGGCAAAATTTCCTTTTGAGGTGCCAGTGGTCACATTCAGTTCCTTTCATTGGCTTCAGCTTCTGTTAGGAGTGTGCCTGCTACAACAGTTCCTCTCCATCTTCATTTCACATTTATTTGGCCTGATGTGCATAATTCTAAGCCATATTGAAGTAAAATTTCTGAATAAGAGGAAAAAAACCAACTTGCATGCTGAAGAAGGCGGTGATCTGGAAATTTGGGTACCAGAGCTGCTGTGAGAATCTTAAGGTGTCATCCCCTTCTCTGCCCATCACTTGATGTCCCCCATGGTCACAGAATCACAGACTGGTTTGGGTTGGAAGGCACCTTAAAGGTCATCCAGGTCCAAACCCCTGCCATGGGCAGGGACACCTCCCACCAGACCAGGTTGCTTATCCTGGTTGTGTTCACTCGTGTGGTCAGGCTCAGACAGTGACAACAGCAATCCCAAAGGACTCGAAGAAGTTCCTGGAGACCTGTGACTCCCTCCATGGTCAGTGGAACACCTTTGGGGAGGCTCTGGCCTCGTGGCTGTAGAGCTGAATTCATAGACACAACACTTCAGTTATGTGGGTGAACTTGGCTTTTCCTCCCTTCCCTGTTCTCTCACACATTCAGGGAATTTAAATTGAATCCGTGTTAGTGTTTGCCGCTTTCAGATGCTCAACTCAGCACTCTGGCTGAGCTCGTACCCCTGTCTCTGTTCATACCCCTGCAAGCCTCTTCTTGCACATCCAAATCCTTTGAACGATCAGAAAATCTTTGACAAAGAATTTAATTAACTGTGTTACAGCCTCGCTGCCTGGACTTGGCAATATTTGTGATTCTGCTTGTATTTGCTTCCTCCTTAAGTCATGACTGGAAAAAAGACAGCCATGATTCCCAGTCAAAGCTCACTGGACCTGGGATCTCTGCGAGCTCATGCATCACCCAGGGAGCTGTTCTGAGCTTTCATCTCTGCTGTTCATGGTGCTTTTTCCATATTAGAGAAAGTAAGGTGAAATTTTTCTACCACTGGAAGCCCTAAAGTCGAAGCAGAGGCATTAACTGCATCCAAAGTTATGACTCAGAGCAGGTTGCCATCATTTTAAGTCCTGTGTATTTAATTCCTCTGCAGAAAGCATCCCCTTGGTACAATAACTCCCAGCCCAGATCCTGCCTAGAAGGTGCAACATCAACTGCTAAGGTCATCTTTCCACTTTGGGACAAACGTTGGGATGGTCACTTGAAGCATCCTCCTCGTTTCTTTGCTGCCTTTTACTTTGATCTGGGAGCACTTTTTTTTATCCATCCTCCTGGCATCTTTGCAAGGAAGGGAGGTATTGAGAGAAAATAATTTACAGGGCTTGGTGGCACGGTGCCATTTTGTTACAGTGTAATCACGCTTGAAATATTCAATAGAACATCTTTCTCGAGTTAATGGGGGAGATTGTTGTTGGATTATATCCCATGTGATTTTTCTTTCTGTGTGTGTAGAGTTTTCTTACTGCAAATGAGATAAATAAAGGATTATATCTACATTCTTAATAGCCAGTATCAGAAGTGAAGCTCTTCCAATAAAGTATTCCTATATTTTCTTTCCACATAAGACTGTTTTACAAGCTTATGTCCTTTTACCCTCTTTAAATAATCTTAATATCAGGTTAGAAATTGTTTCCCTTTGTCCAAACTCTGGATAAAACATCTCTTCACAAAAACAGCAGAATGATGTTACGTTTTATATGTTGTAGGAAGAAAAACAGTGAGTTGCAGGTGAACAAAAGAGTGAAAGTTCTTTGAGAAAATGGGAATTGCTTTTTCTCTTTTCTTATGTTTCGATGGTTGTTTTCAGATCTGCAGCAGTGACCTGGTGAAGCTGTGCAGGTGCTGCAGCTGCTGGAGGGACAACAGGCTGTAAGAGCATCAGCAGAGTATTTCTGGGTGTCAGGAGGCTGCAGGATTCATCTTCCCATCAAAGCAGGGCTGAGAGAAATTGAGGCCTTTTAGACAACCATTTCAGGTGATTTTCAGTATCAGTCTGGAAAAATCAAAATGTCCTTCCATACAGGAAGGGATGAGATAAAGGTAATTCCAGGCAGCTTGAATCTCTCTGTTTTTCTCAGAGACTTTCAGCAGATACTGGGATCCCAGAATGTTTGGGTTGGAAAAGACCTTCAAGACCATCCAGTTCCAACCCCCTGTCATGGGCAGGGTCAGGACCAGGTTACTCAAAGCCCTGCCCAACCTATTCTGTTTTAAAAACTGGTGATCTTCATGGCTTTTTTGAAGATGTGTGTACAGTATCCACTGCTCTCTTACTCTTAGATTTAGGACTGGCAGCAATTTCTTGTTCAGTGTTTTGTTCCTTGTCCTATTTTCTAGGGAGGAAGGTATTCTTGACAGTCACAAAGGACACTGGAGCAGATAAAATGTTATTGTATGGTAATTCCTGTACTCCAAAGTTATGAGGAACCTTTGATCAGTCCTCTGCATGATTATCTTAATATCATGAAGGCTCATAATGTAAATGGAGATTTCAAGCTTGACCTGATTCATAAATAGGATAAGTTAAAATGATGAACGTGATTGAGTTATTTGCTGCAGCTGCTTCCAGGGCTGGATTGATTTGAATTTCTGCTGACAAGGTTTTGAGACCTCTGGGAAGGACATCCCTGAGTTTTTTAGCAGAGTTCTGGGGAAGGAGGAGTTTTGGGGATGTGGAGGGAGGG
>WAAG01091024.1:41433-60855 GCA_013390105.1 Tichodroma muraria
GTGGTGGTGGTCTGGCTGGACTCTGAAGCCTTGGGCTGATAGTGAAGTCTTCTGCAATAATTTGGTCTGGTCTTAGCAAAAAAAACTTAATATAATAATTTTAATTAGATGGTGTGTTCCTGGTACTTGACTGCCACTGCAGTCAGTGCATCTCAGTGATGGTTCTTGTTTTGCCTGGTACCTTGGGCTCCTGGTTGTTGCTGGGTTGGAGTTTGAACATTGAAACACATTCTGACTTGTTGATCAGGGATTCTGTTTGGGTCATTTGTATGTTCTGGTAAAAGCTTGTGTTGGCAAAAGATTCTCCATTCTGTATGGAGATTTTGTCTCAGAAATTGTGAAATCAGTGGCATGCAGGACCCAAGCTAGATCTCTGCTTTGAAAAGATCTTTCCTGCAGCATCTCAGTTGCTTATCTGAACATCAGACTCAAATCAGTTTTTCTTCCTCTGTCTTAAGATTTCACTTAAAAGTGTATAACTTCCATCAGAGTTTTAATTGGGTCTGAAGCCTTTGACATCACAGAAATTTCTGGTTGTGAATCTGTCTATAGGATTTCTTGCCTCCTGGTTCTTGATAAAGAAGAAACATCTCAGTGGTGTCACTGTAGCACTTCCCTCTGAAGACTTCAGGCAAAAGATCATGGAGTTTAGCCTGGAGAAGAGAAAACTCCAGAGAGATCTTAGAGTCCTTTCCAGAGCGTAAAGGGGCTCCAGGAGAGCTGGAGAGAGACTTTGGACAAGGCATAGAGTGACAGGGCAAGAGGGAATGTCTTACAACTGACAGAGGCCAGACTTTGACGGGATATTGGGATGAAATTCTTCCCAGTGAGGGTGGTAAGGCCCAGGCACAGGCTGTCTAGTGAAGCTGTGGCTGCTCCATCCCTGGAAGTGTCCAAGGCCAAGTTGGACAGGGCTTGGAGCAGCCTGAGATAGTGGAAGGTGTCCCTGCCCATGGCAGGGGGTGGAACTGGATGATCTTGATCCTCACCCCTCTCTCTCCATGTCCTGGGTAAGGGCAGGGAGCTGGCTGTGTCCTCTCCTGTGCTCTCACATCTCCAGTTGGGATGTGTTTGCTTTCTAAATATTCCCCCCATCCACGTTTCTCATCTACCAACTCTCCTTTACTGAACCTGCAAAGATTTAAGGCACTTAACGGCTGGAGGCTTTGGCAACATGAATTGAAAGCATTTTATAAATCAGTGTTTGGTGGTCTTCACCTCACTGTGTAAAGGTAAAAAGCGACTGCTTGTCCTCCTCCTGCTGCTTCAGGGCTCTGTCCTTGTGTGAAATCCTCCTTCTTACTGTGTTTCCTCCATAAATCCTGCAGGCTGTAGCAATCTCCTAAATCTTGCAGATTGCTGTAGAAAATGTCTTCTGTGTTTACTTGTTTGTTAGTTTTAAGAGAGTCATTTGTATTTGACCAGCTTTACATCACTATGTGTGTGTATACATATACATAGTACTTCATTCCTTGCACAAATCCCTATATATATATTTCTTTTTAATTCTGAAAAGCTGGGTAAACTTCCTCAACCTGTTGTGAAGTGATGCCTCATTTTTATGCAAGTCAAGATCTCAGTGCACAGTAGATGACCCCACAGAGGTGCTGCAATAACTGTTCCCATTTCTGCACCTCCTTTTACAGCACCTGAGATCATCTGATTGTCTTTAACTTCTCCCACGTCCCAGCAAACCTGGTGTTGGCAAATGCAGCAACTCGGCTGATGTGCACTGATTTGGGAAAAAAAAAAAAAATAATTTCCCGGTGCTTTCGCTTTGGGAAGGGGATTTTAGTGCATCTGCATTTCTACAGGCATCTGAATTACAGCCACGGTTTTTATTTTGCTTTTTTTTATCTACATTTTTCTCCAGCACTGCTGCTTTTTATGAAACTTTTTAAAAACAAAAATAGTGATTTTTTTTTTTTCCTACTCAAAAATCAGTGTCTGATGCTGGAAAGGGCTTTTACAAATGCTGTGCAGTGCTGCTGCTGGGAAAAGCCTCCCATAGCAACCTTCAGCTTGAAAGTTAAAATCACATCACCCCATACAACAGCTTTATTATTAGATTGGCATGTGAACCCTTTGGAAGGGGTCTATGTGGCAGCAAAAAAGTTCTCCTAGATTCTGTATTTAGCAGGTTTTTTAATTTATTTTAGATTTTGTGGGGGCTTTTGTCACTTCTCAGTTTTTCTTTTGTTTGTTTTTTTCTGGTTTAAATTTTCTTTTTCTCAGATGGAATAAATGTTAGAAAAGCGAGAGACACCATTCTAGGGAAGGTAGAAGATCTCTGCCACGGGGAGTGACACATGGTCGTGGCTGTCACCAGAGCAATTTCACAGAAAAAAAGAATCAGAGAATGGTTTGGGTTGGAAAGGACCTTAAAGATCACCTCAGTCCAACCCTGCCATGGGCAGGGACACCTTCCACTATCCCAGGGTGCTCCAACCTGGCCTTGGACACTTCCAGGGATCCAGGGGCAGCCACAGCTTCTCTGGGCATCCTGTGCCAGGGCCTCAGCACCCTCACAGGGAGGAACTTCTTCCCTAATATCTATTTTTCCTAATATCTATTTCATGTTTTCTACTTCTACACATGGACACGATGCGAGTCCTTGCTGGAAGGTTGGCAGCAGTGGGTTTAGGCTCAGGTTGTGATTTGGGATTTGTGTCAGGTTTTTTGGGATTTGTTTATTGCAGTGACACGTGTGCCCTTTCTGTTGTTCAGCCACTTTGCAGACTCATGTCCCATCTCCATGCTGGCTTTGCTTCCTCAAAACCTGTGGTGGGAGGACTCAAAGGACCTGGAGAGCCAGGGGAAACTCCTGATGGTAGCTGGGAGACCAAATCAGGATATTCCAGATCCAGTCTGAGATAAGGCTGATGATGGGAGAGTTTGTCTCCTGAGCTTTTCATTGAGCTTGGCATTTCTGATCTGATGGACTGGACACTCTTCCTCTCCACTGGAAATCCAGATTGGGTGAAGCTTGGAGCAACCTGGTCTAGAGTGAAAAGTGTCCTGCCCACAACAGGAGAGTTGGAACCAGATGATCTTTAAGGTCCCATCCCACACAAACTCTTCTGTGTTCCTGTGATTCTTGGAAAAACAATTGCAGAATAGTTGGACATGTGTGGCTCGCTCTGAGCTGGAGGCTGCTGGGGCTTCTCTGGCTGCCAGGGTAAGAGCCATGAAATGCCTTGTGCTGCTGATAAAACCAAGGTAGGACCCCCCTGATCACATTTCACTGGTGCAGGGATAGCCACATCCACACTTTTGAGCCACCGGGTCCATGGGAAGAGCGGCATCGCTCCTGTTTCCTGCTTGAGCTCTGGGTTTCTCATCCCAAGCTCTCCTGGGGAGGAAGAAAACTCACTGGTGCAGAGGGGGTGGTTTTCTGTGCTGACTGAAAGTGAGGAGACAGCCAGGCTTAGACCCTGGGAAAGCTCTGGTGATAGAGAAAAGGGTTTAGGGTCCATGTGAGGAGTTGCCTCTCTTTATCTGTGATTCCTTCAAAAGCTTTTCAAGCTTTTCTAACAGGCTTTGTGAGTGTCTCCATCCTCCATTTAAATCCTATTTCTCTCTGTCCCTTTGCACTTCATAGAGGAGCAAGAAGTGACTCATTACACAGCCTACGAGGAAGCCTTAATGAATAAATGCATTTAAGAAAAAGGAGAAAAGAAAAAATAGAGTTCTGTCTGGGGCAGACTGGTGCTTTTGCTGTCATGAACTCTGAAAGAATACGTTAAGCTGCTTCTTTTTATTTGCTTGTAATTAATTGAGTCACTTTTGTGCTGTTGTTAAGAATAATAGGACTTTGTTGGGACTAGAGCTGTGGGTTTGTGGGTTGCTTTTTCTGTTTTGGTGTTTATTTGGTCTTAATTTGCTTGAAACATCAAGAGCAAAATTCACAAATCTCCCAAGCCTCTTCCTTTTCCCTTTCCCTTCCTTCTCGTTCAAAACCTGTTGCTGGCAGCATTGCATGGGGAGAGGAGCAGTGAAGTGCCCTGTGGTGCTTTCTGCTCATCTTTGGCACTAATTGGAGCAGAGCCGTGTCTTTTGAGGCACCTGCAATGTTTTGGAGGTTGGGGGGCTCCCCTTGCCTTGCAGAGGAGCTGTGCTTTCCTGACAAGTCCCTGAAACAATTCTGTTTATTTACCTTTCTTCCTTTCCTCCTCCGATGGAAAGAACCTTGGTGACACTTTTCACTTTTTCTCCAGCAATAAAATAACCACACAGACCTGCAGTTTTAAAACTAGAACTTGTGTCCCCTTTCTTGCTTCTAAATGTTCTGTTCAAGCTGGAATCTCTGCTCAGGACTCCTGAACAGAGCAGGACACAATATGCACATATATTTATACATGTCCTGCATTGCATGAAATAAAAATAAAGACAAAAAATTTGTAAAATTTATGTAATTAATTCGATGCATGAGTTTTGGACTACATAGGAACAACAGGGGCAGTTGGCTGCGTCTGGTGGTTATAACCAGGAATTGCACTTGATTCTTTTTTTTAAAAGGTGGTGAAAAATATCCCAGCCCATGGCAGAGGGGTTGGAGCAAAATGATCTTTAAGGTCCTTCCCAACCTAAACCATTCTGTGATTCCATGGTTCTGTGATCCTTCATTTTGAAGATTCTCCTTGAATTCAAAAGCTGATTAGGGCTCATCTTTTCCATGAGCTCCAAGTCTGGGTTGTTTTTTTTTTTCTCATTGTTTAAATACAGCAAAGCAGTGTTTCCAAAGGGAAGGAAGAGGGTGAGAAAGAAGTGTGGGTGCTCCTCGGAGATCGAGCCGATCCATTTTTGTCTTGTTATATATCATTTTAACTTAATGCTGTTACATTATTTCATCTGTGCTTGGTTTTCAGATTGGGTGCAGATACAAAGTTGCTATAACAACATGATGATTCATACAATGCAAGCAACAATCTGCCCGGATTTATTTTTCTATCATGACGACTTAGATGTTTTTGATGGGGATTTCTGTCTATTTTCAGATAGGCCCCGCCCTTATCTCTCTGCAGTGATTTGTCTTGGATTACCTGGACTTGAGGTGGTAACACCTGAGCTTGTGTAGCACACCGAGGTCTTAAAGCACTCCCCAAAGGTCAGTGCTGTGGTGCGCTGGTTTAGGGTGGGAAAGGGAGGCACAGAGATGTCTGGGGCAGGTGGTCCCAGCACCTTCAGCATGTCAGGTGTGCAAACACAGCACCTGGCACCTGGGCTCAGATGGTTTTCCATCTCACTGCTTCTTGCAGTGATACAGCTGCCAAACTGATGATTTCTGAGAGCCTCCTGATCCTGTTGTTTAGGAAGAGAAGCACAAGTTCAGACCTTTTGAATTTCTCCTAGGAACATCTTACCAATGTTTCTGTTGCCACCTAAAGGTCCTCTAGAATCACTGGGGAGTTGAGGGGTAGATCCAGAAATTATTAATGGAATCACAGAATGGTTTGGGTTGGGAGGGATCTTAAAGATCATCCAATTCCACCCCCTGCCATGGGTAGGGACACCTTCCTTTATCCCAGGGTGCTCCAAGCCCCATTTAACCTGGCCTTGGACACTTCCAGGGATGGGGCAGCCACAGCTTCTCTGGGAAAGCTGTGCTGGGGCCTCACCATCCTCATGGCAGAGAATTTCTTCCTAAATTTTGTCCAGATCTTTCAGCTTAAAGCCATTGCCCTTTGTCCTGTCACTCCATGCCCTTGTTCAAAGTCGCTCTCCAGCACTCTTGGAGCTCCTCTAGGACTGAAAGAGTGCTCTAAGGCCTGCCTGGAGCCTTCTCTTCTCCAAGCTGAATAGCACCAGCTCTCTCATCCTGTCTTCATAGCAGAGATGCTCCCAAAGATTTAATTAATAAATCTGTTTATTTTATTTTTTTTTTCTTTTAACTTGCAGTTTGCAATAACCAAAATGCTTTATTTAGGTATTTTAATAGAAAAAAAATATAAATACCTAGAATTAGGGATGATTGGTTTTTCTGTGAAAGATGGCAAATTATACAGAAATATCTACTTCCTGCCAATTTCCCGTTACTTCTCCTTTGGAAGAGCAGTTGTGATGGGAAGTGTTTCAAGGTACCTCCAGACACTTTGTCAGCTTCTCAGTTCTGAACCTTGAGCAATGGAATGCTCAATGCAATGGCATGCCTTGAGCCTCCAGAAGCCTCACACTGAGAGCTTTCTCCTTTTCTCCTCTCTTTTCTGTCCTGATGTTGGGAGTTTCATATAACAGAGAATCACAGAATCATGGAAGGGTTTGGGTGGAAGGGGACCTTAAAGATCATCTTATTACGACTCTACTGCCATGGGCAGGGACACATTCCACTACCCCAGGTTGCTCCAAGCCCTGTCCAACCTGGCCCTGGACACTTCCTGGGATGGGGAGTTCTCAACCTCTCTGTGCAACCTGTGCCAGGGCCTCACCACACTTACAGTAAAGAAATTCTTCTGATCTAAACCTGCCTTCCTTCATTTACTCCTTCCCTGCTTTATTTACATCTGTAAATGGAGCAATGTGCCCTGGCAACTTTCTTGGAGTTTTGTTTTTTTCTAGTTTTAAAGATGAGATTTTTTTAAATTAAGTGTATTTGTATTTTAGAATTTGTATTTTCTTGCTAACGAATATAGGATTACTTGATTATTTTTTGGCAATTTTTTCCCCCTGTCTAGAGCTGTAGCAGGGCTTGATGCCTTTTGGAAAAAAGGCTCTTCCTCCTTGCACAGTCCTGTGCTTATCCAAAAACCATCCAGAGATGAAAACAGGCTTTTGTCCAGCCTGCCTGTTGAGCTGGTGTCTCTTTATTTTCCCTGACAAGTGGAATGCAGTTGATCCTGTAAAATGTCTGGGCTTTCTGTCCTGTCTAATTGTATTAAACTGCATTTGCATCCTAAAGAGAGCGGCTGGGAGAGGATGTTGAAGCCTTGTATGCATTTTTAAACTCATAAATGCCATCAGTGAAGTCTAAAACATCAGATAACTGACTCTGAAGGCCTTGCTGAAATACACTGATGCCTTTATGCCTTTGTGAGTTGTCTCCTCCTGCACGGAGTCTCCAGATCCTACACTTGTTGCTGTCAGCTGTATTAGGGATAAGGAGGAATGGTAACTGTGAAAACAGCCCTGGGGGCTGTAAATATCTGCACACCCTCAAGTGAATTTTGCAGTTTTGCAGGGGATTATCTTCTTGTTCCCGTGGCAAGACTTTTGTTGCAGTGCAAGAAGCTATTTTCAGACCTCTCTTCCTGTGTCAGAGGAACCATCTCTTCTCTTGGTGTTTCTGAGCATGTGCCCTGCCAACCCTCAACTCCATCTTTTCAGCAATTGGATATTTGGCCACCACAATAAAAATGCAGTACAAGTGGAGCCAATGGAAAATATATTCCAGTCAATCAAACTTTTCCTGGAGATGTGTTCCAAAAGTTTAGAGCATGTGAAGAAGGCAAGTCAGCATGGTAGATGAGATATTGTGGGCATCACTAAGGGTTGTTGTTTTCACTTTGTTCCTGGGCATGGTTTTTATCCCTTGACCACATTGATCATCCTGACCTGATCCCACACAGCCTCTTCCATGCAGAAAGTTGTAGATTTCTCCTCCTGTGACCTCCTCTGCACATGGGATGAAGACTTTCATGTTTGGCTCGGGTGGTTTCTTGGAGGAAACCTCTTTTCTGTTCATTATGGCCCTGCAGTTTTGGACTCTGACTCTTGGTGCTGTTGCTTCTCTCTCCTGTGTTTTCTTGTGGGCACCTGACAGAGCTTTGCCAGTTTGATACCCATGGCCTGGGACAAAAGACCGTGTCCCACCCAGCTCCTTGCGTGCACGTGAGCATTTCTGTGATGGGTAGAAGATGATTCTCCCTCTGAGTCATGCAATTGTTTCCTTCTATAAGAAACCTGGTAAAATCAGTAGAAGTAAGGGGAGGGAACAAACGGAAAGTGCATTTCTGCATTTCAAGAGAAAAAGCAACAGCTCCCCCAGGGTGGTTGTTTCGGCAGCAACTTGCATCTCAATTTCAACCCCGAAATAATTATTGGGGACAATAAACAATCCATCAAGTGCAGGCAGCTGTCCCTGCTCTCCCAAAAGGTGTCTGAGAGGGTGTCGGTTTTCTTGCTGTGATCCTGATGGTGTGATGAGCCACGAAGGAAATGGCAGCCACATGCATGAGGAAAAGAAAAATCACTTGGGGTTTGCAGGAGGGCCTTGGGAATGTCTTGACTTGCCATCTTGGTGCCTTGCTGCTGGACAGGGTTTTTCACAATGATCTCAGGGCTGTGAGTCAGTGTCTGTCCTGGTGTTCCCTCCGATAGAACTGCTCATCCGAGCGGCAGTTGCAGCGTGAGACCAGCTGTAACTCAGATGTCAGGCTTTGCCCTGGTCTGGTAGTTCAGTGTTAGGTCTTTGCCCCAAACCTCTCTGTTGATGTTGCACTGAGGGCGGAGCTGCTTCCCCAGGTGGCTCAGGGAAGGAAGGCTGCCACTGAGAAGGGCCACTAAGCTGATCACCGGACTGGAGCTATGGAGACAGGCTGAGAGAGTTGGGGTTATTCAGCCTGGAGACAAGAAGGCTCCAGGGAAAGCTGAGAGCCCTTTCAGGGCTTCAGGGGGTTCCAAGAGAGCTGGAGAGGGAGTTTGGACAAGGGCATGGAGTGATGAAGAGGGAATGGCTTCAGACTGAAAAAAGGGCAGGTTTATATTGGATATTAAGAAGAAATTCTTCCCTGTGGGGGTGCTGAGGCCCTGGCACAGGCTGCCCAGAGAAGCTGTGGCGGCCCCATCCCTGGGAGTGTCCAAGGCCAGGCTGGACAGGGCTTGGAGCAACCTGGGATAGGGGAAGGTTCCCCCATGGCAGGGGCTTGGACCAAGATGTTCTTTAAGGTGCCTTCCAACCCAAACCATTCTGTGATTCTCAGAAGTTTTTTTCTCTTCAGGGTTGCCCAGCCTCATGAAGTGTCATTGTGTTGTTGCCCCTGAACTTTGTGTTCTTCCCACCTGCCCCCTGAGGCTTTTGCAGAGATTGAATCAGTTTTCTTCTGGTTTCTGTTTTTCACTTCTCTCATGTCAGTGTGATGGCACAGCCAGAACACACATGAGCTCTTCAGCGTTTTTTTCCTGAGAAAACCTCATGGTTGTCTTTTCCTTCTCCAAAATATCTGGAAACCACCATTCCTCTGGTTCTCTGTAGCCATTTATATTGGAGGATGATGGTCACGCCTGTGCATGGAGGAAATGGCTCTAAAAGCAGCTTTGCTGTGTCTTAGGCAGGGGCTGGTCTGCTGGAACAGACATGGTGGTGGGGCTGGAACCCTGCTCTGAAGCCTGGTAGCAGCTGGAAATGCAGTTTCCCATTAACTCCTTCAGCTATCAGAGTCTCTTGACGTGACCCAGGGAAGTTTCTGCCTGGTGGATTTCAGGGAATGAGGAGAGGGCAGGTGTACATTTTAATTTTAGTTCTATGTGACAGAAGATGCTTGCGAGCCCATCATATTAATTTCAAAACTCTTCAGGATTGCGCTTATTTTGCTGTAATAGTGCAGTGGGTTGGCTGGGGAATAAGCAAGCAAAGCAGGAATTTTGGGAATGGTAAAACCAACCACGCAGACATGAGTTAGTCTGCACAGCCTCCCTGTAACCACCTGCGTGTCTTCCTTGACCCTGTTCCTACCCCTAGGAAAAAGGTTCTGACTCTGAAGGATCTTTGCATCCTCCGTCTTTTGGGCAGGAGTTACTGGATTGGAAGGACTCCAGTTGTCCAGCTCAGCCATCTTCCATTGGTCCCATCTGCTCATTCATCCTCCAGGAGAAGTGGGGTGGATGTCATGCCAGCAGGAACTGTCATTAGCTATCTTCATGTGGGCATGGCAGAGGGGAAGGCACGGAGAATTCCCAAAAAGGCAGCTGAGTAATGGGAGCTGATGGCTCCAGCTGGAGCAGAGGCATCTCCACGAAAAGGCCGCTCTTGCTCCTCTCCAGTTTCCTTGCAGCTGAGCTTTGACAGCATTAAAGCTTCAGGTAACCTCCATGTGAAAGCCTTTGCTTGCTCAAAAAGGGGGAGCTGGTTGCAGTCCAGGGATGCCATTTTGGGCTGGGAGGAGGAATGTGAGATCAGCACGGACAGTATGAGCAGGACTGTGGGTATGGCTGCAAGAGGCTCAGCAGCAGGGAGTGAGGAAGCCTGGATTCATCTCTCCATATCAAAAAATATTGGTACAACAGAGGTGTTCAGGGGAGTATTTTTGTTGATTTGGCTTGGTACTGTCCTGGTTTCCACCCCAGAGGCTCTTTAGATTTTTGGAATGTTGGGTACATTGTGGTTGTGATGGAGTTTGGGGATGTTCCTGGAGAATCAATTCCTCCAGAAAGCAGTTGATTGGACATTGTACAAGTGAGATGCAATCTGTGCCTCTACCTCATGAATTGTATGTTGCTATTTTTATTTTTTTTTTTTTTAATAAATATTGTGTTTGTGTGCTTGGATGACATTTCCCATTCAAAAATGGAGGGGAGGAAGGAATGTGTCACCCACACCCAAGGTGCCGGGCGCATAACTCAGGAGAATTACTCATAAAGCCACAACCTCATTATCCAGCTATGAAGGATTTCTGCCACCAATTTCCTCAGTCTGTCCTCAATCCTGAAATTAATCTCACCTAAACAGTCAGGAGCATTTTCTCTCTCAGTGCAGGCAGAAATCATTTTGTCCCATGGTTGAATGCTTCAAACAAAGACAAAAATAGGCACACCCCCCCCCCCAAAAGCCCAAAGTATAATTATTAAGCTGGTGCATTTGAGGTGTTAGAAAAGGATGCTCCAATCCCAGTTCAAAGCAGATGATGGAGTGCACAGCATAGGAGGAGCAGATTGGAGAAAACTCAAAGCACCAGCTGGGAAGCTGAGACAGTTCCCCCGTTGTAAACATTTCAGGAGAAGGGGTAACTTCCCCTTTTGGGGAGCAGATGGGATCTGGAATTTCAGTGTCCTTGTGGGCACTGGCAGGATGAACTGAGTTTTGGATCTTCTGAAGTACCTGCTGCTGTATTTCTTTCTCCTGCTGGAGTCACCCGGGTTTTGGCTACTCTCAGGGATATCCTGCAGGAAACAAGGACAGTGAGCCTGTGATGGTTAAAATCCAGACCTAAACACACCTCTTACATGATCCTCATCATACTCTTCCTAATTTTTCTTTTTTTCCTGGAGCAGAAAAGAATGGCCTGTGAAGTCACAAATTCCCAACTTTCAGCCCCTGTTTTTTGGTCTTCTTTCTAAAGAAACAGGGTGAAGGAAAGAGGCTCTGGGATGTCTAGGAGAAAAAGCATCCTGATAACCAGAGCAGTGTTGGTGTGGCTCAACAAGAAGCTGGAACCAGGATGTCCTGGGCCAAACAAGGGGACTGGCAGGCTGCACCTGCCATATCCTGCCCACTCATCAGGACATCACCATGTCCTGCCCACTCTTCCCAAGCAGCAAGTGAAAGGACAAGTCTGAGTTTGCACTAGGGAGGTTTAGATTTGATATTAAAAAAAATTTCCTCACTGAAAGGTTCTTCAAGCATTGGAAGAGGCTACCCAGGGGCATGGTTGAGTCACCATTTCTGGAGGTATTTAAAGATGTGTGGATGTGGCACTTGGGGACATGTGTTAGTGGTGGCCTTGGCAGTACTTAGTAGTTGGACTAATGGATCTGAAAGGTCTTTTCTAATGTAAATTATTCTGTAACTCTAGGAAGCTGAGAGCATTTCTTCTGTCAGCTGCTGGCTATGACTGGTGGCTTTAAAAAGTTTGTGTTTTCCCCTTTTACCTTGCCAAAGGACATGGAAGTGCTGCCGGGCATGTCCCAAATGTGGGATGCTGAAGGATGAGGTGGATTAGCACTCATCTGCTAATGAAGACCACAGCAAACAAGAAGGGATGGAGTGGGAGGATTGAGCTGAATCGCCCCGTGGTGATTTCCATAGGTTAAACGGGCAGGTCGTTGGGAATTACATCCTCCAGATGTAACAACTCAATAAGATCAATGTTTACAAAACTCCTCACACAATTGGATCCAAATCTTGATTAAACCTCGAGGCTGGTTGTCCCCAGCCTGCTCAGTAATACACACTCACATGTTGCACTACCTTTTGATGTTTCTCACTCCGAGCAACAAGAAGCTGCTGTTCCAGGAGGGGAAAATCCTCTGTCACAGTGTGTAATTGGCTTGTTGTGTTTGCACAGAGGTCACCGAGGGCTGGGATTGCTGCTCTGCTGCTCTGGGCAGATATAAAT
This sequence comes from Tichodroma muraria, assembly GCA_013390105.1. Taxonomy (NCBI): domain Eukaryota; kingdom Metazoa; phylum Chordata; class Aves; order Passeriformes; family Sittidae; genus Tichodroma; species Tichodroma muraria. Next base: position 53,700 of record WAAG01091024.1, read on the forward strand.
CATTGCTTCAATTTTATCTCTGAATTTTTCTCTCTGGGGAAATTGCATCCTTTTTTTATCTTTTAGATTTTTATTTTTTTTTTTTAACTGAGCTTTCTGTATAGATCGTGTATGTAGGAAGTATATGGCATTTGTATAGGAAGTATTTATTAATGCAAAAGGATTTTTAAAGTGTCCAGCCCACAGTGACCAGAGCTGAAGGCAGCGTGTGAAGGGCTTCCTCACTGGTGTCAATTGAGCAAAGCAAGTAGGCGTGTTAATTAAAAGGCCTTTTGTGAGCTCTTGAGAGCTGCCTGGTGCTCATCTAATGCAGGACCTGCCCCTTGGGGTTGTACCAGTGCTTTTTCCTGGCAGCAAAATTGGCTGCTTTTGTAACCAGGAGGTGTTGTTTCTAGAATAAAAGCTAAAATTGGAAATTCTTGGAAGGTAGGAGTGTGTGTACGTGTTTGAAGGCCAGCAGGAGAGAGAAACAGGCGGCTGGTGAGAAATGCCAAGACCTTGATTCAGCAGGGTTCTCCCTGTTCTCTCAAATCTGACACACTGAAATGCTTAACTGGATTGTGGCCAGAGTGTTCCTCCCATAGCAGGTTTGGGATCTTAAAGAAGACTGGACACTTAAACAAGTGATTCTCCTTTTCCATTGAAGGTTTTAATTTGTTGTTTATTATTTCTGCAGATGTCCTGCAGACAATTACAACCCCCTACTTTTGTACCATTGCTAATCTGGAAATATTAAGACCTTCTAGGAATTTTAAAGATTTATATCACCTTTGTTTTGAAGAGGAGGTGCTGTTCCCCATGCTCAGCAGTGATGCTTTGAGGAAGCAACAGTTGTTTTTGTACCTGTTCCTACAGCCCAGCTCAGAGGCTGCAGGATGTGCCTGGATATCAGAGCTCTTGGTGCTGATGGCTGCCATGTCCTTAATCATGACAGTGAAATACTTTTTTTCCCAGTACTTATCCGTTGTCTTGCTTTTTCTTCCAGATTAGAAGAAAGTCTTGTGTGCCCAGGAGAGCAGGACTTGGGAAGCAGCTGGTAAGAGCATCTCTTCAGGAGAGGGTCACCTGAACGTGGAATTATGGGGCTCAGGCAGATGCAAATAAAATTTTGCCCTTGAGAATGGCAAAAGGCATTTTGCCTTTGAATGGCATGATATTCATGCCCTTGCCTCATGACTTTCATCTTATAGGAGTTTCACTCTCTTTTGAACTGAGTTGCCAAAAGGGAGAGCTGGCTTATGGAAGTTTTCGCTGGTGAGGCTGGGGAGAGGGTGCTCTGTGTTCACTCATGTGGAAAGCAGCCTTATCCAAGAGTTATCTCAGAGCTTTGGCCATATTTTCATGTTCTCCCTGTGTTCTCATTGTGCTGATCCTTTGCTGGTTCCATGTCTTTGATCTCTAGAGCAAACCATGCACAGGAATAAAATAAACATGGAGAATGGCAGTGCTTTGAAACTTGGGTGCTTAAGGATGCCAGGCAAAATTTGAATCACGGAATAGTCTGGGTTGGAAGCAATTTTTGAAGGTTATCGAATTCAATTCCCATTCAATAAGCAGGGACATCTCCAACTTGATCTGGTTGCTCAGAGCCCCATCCCACCTGACCTTGAACCTTTCCATGGATGGGGCACCTGCCACCTCTGTGGGCAACATTTTTGTGTCTTACCAAAATCTTTTATCTCGCCTGAACCCCTACCCTCTTTCAGTTTGAAACCATTACCGTGACACTACAGGCCCTACTAAAAAGTCCATTCCCAAATTCCCTGAAACCACTGAGAACTGTACTGTTCTGTAGGTCTTCAGGTTTAACTTCATGTTCCTCATCTTAGAAACTCCTGCCAGGGTGGTAAAGCCTTGTTGGTCTCCCAGGCAGTGTGAAAAGCCAGCAGGGGAGTGCTGGTCCCATGCCACACTGGTGGGATGTTCATGTGTCCATTGGATGCTCAGTGGTCCCCTCCCAGGAAAATTGCTTTTTGCACCAGCAGCAGATCCAGCTGTGGCAGATCCATTCGTGGGCAGCACAGCCACAGCCAAGTTCCACTGGCTTTTTCTGGGACTATTCTGTCCCTCCCACCTGGTTTACCTCCCCTTGGAGGCACAGGGAGATTTATACGACTCCTCCTTGGTGACCCTGGAGACAGAAAGTGATTTCATCTCCCACAAGACTCGTGTTTGGGGAAGGAGCAGTGCTCTGTGTAATTTTCCTGTCACCTGTGGCAGCACGGGTGCTGAATCAGTGTGATGGGTGTCCCCTTTGATACAGGTGATGTTTCCCTGAATACCAGTGCTCATTGCCCCTGGATCTCCTCGCAGCAGTACTGAGCAAAGAGCTTTAGTGGTGTTACTGCTGCCCTGAATAGTCCCCCAGCACCACATCTGGCTAGAGAGAGAGAACATGAATTGTTCTCCCACAAGGGTCTGGACTGAAAACCACAGGATTTGGCTTTCAGTACAAGCTAGTCACGCCTTAAAACAAATTTTGCCGAGGGCATCTTTTCTCAGCTTTATGACTTTCCCTTCCCATCTCTTACTTTCATGTGCAGTTTCTTCTGTGTGGCAGAAAGGAGCAGGTACATGGGAATGTGGCCTCTGGGAGCAACCTGGACCAATGGGTTAGAAAGCTGTAGTCAGTCAGGTGATGGGGCAGATTGTTTCAGCAGTGAGGGGGAAATAACTGTTGTGGCATCTCTGTGTCTGTGACCAGTCTTGCCCTTGCTGGACCTGGAGTCACAAGCGCGGTGCAGGGCACTGGTGGGGGTGGCGTGAATTGTAAAGAACACCAGGTGTGATAAATGTGGAAGTCCTGTGGTGCTTTGGGAGCTGCACTGATGGTGTCAGCCAAGCTGGGGTCAGGATCTCTCTCCCCAGCTGTCATGGTGGTCCTCGGCTGTATCGACAACATTTTAGCCCCTGTCAATTTGTTGACCTGTCCAGTTCTGCCACTGTCCCTGTGTTGTCTTTGTGCTCTTGCACACTCGTTGATTGCCCTCTGCCCACCCCATGTGTACCAGGGGTCTGTTGCTCTCCCTCTCTGTCTGCTGCATGATGACAAAAGTGGATGGAAACCCTTCAGGAGGAGTCAACCCAGCTCTAGGTTGGGTGTGGAATGCTCTTGAAAATCTCACTGTTTGGTAGCCACATGTGGTGCTTTGGGAGCAAAGCTACAGAAGGACATCATTGCCGCAGAGAGTCCAAATCTCTTCCTGCTCAGATTTGTTCTTTTTCACCTCCTTATACCCTGGAAGTCCAGGCAGTAGAGTTGTTTTTAGCTTTTTCATGCTCTGTGCTGAGTGAGCTCTGGTGAAGGCACTTTTGCTGGAAGGGCTACACAGGGCACAAGCACAAGGTGCTCCCTGGCCCCAGCCCTTCATCCACACGACCACGTGTTTGCCGGAGGCTGCTGAGGTCTGGAGAGGCCACTCCTTGCTAAATAGACCAACAGGTTCCCCCTGGGGACTTCGTTCAACTGGCCTGACCCGTGCTTCAGCCATTCAGGTGATGCAAGTAAGAGGTTGACTGGGGCTAAGCTTGTGCCTGGATTTGTGTCCAGCATCAGCTTCCGACTTTCAAACTGCTCAAACTTTTCGTGTGTCACTAAGTGGTTTTCTGTCTTTGGCTGCTTATTGGTGCTTTCAATTATAGGCACAGTAATTGGAAAAGCTGTGGTTTTATCAGTCATAAACATACATCTGTGTGCACACAACTATCCATAAAATGAACCTTTATTGGTTAAAACAAATGGAGATGTAACATCCATGTGTTGTCTTCATTGTGTCCAGGTCCTTACTAGATCTCATTGCATCTTCTCCTTGTCCCCATCCTTCTGATCTTTTCAAGTGTCAGTGGTGAACCTCACAAATGCTGCTTTTCATGAACTGTTCCATCATGTGCTGATTTTGTCTTCAGGGGTGTGAAAGACCCAGGCACTTTGTTTATCCAAGGGCACATACAGGGGCTCAAAGCTGGTAATGGAACAAGAGGAAATGGCCTCAGGTGGTGCCAGGGGAGGTTCAGATTTGATATTAGGAATAATTTCTTCACCAAAAGAGTGGTCAAGCATTGGAACAGGCTGCCCAAGGAAGTGGTGGAGGGATTTAACAGGTGTGCAGATGTGGCACTTGGGAACATGGCATAGTGGTGGCCTTTGCAGTCAGTGCTTGGTTAATGGTGGGACGTGATGATGTTAAAGGTCTGTTCCATCCTAAACAATTCCATGATTCTTTGTGGACTCCTGGTGGACTTGGCTTGCCATTGCTCCCCTCACAGCGAGCTGCTCCATGTCCTCACCACACACGTGATCCCCGGCTGTGACACTGTGAGACACACCGAGTGTGTGTGCAAAGGAAAAAGAGCCATTATGCAACACCCTTGTGCGGCTCTCCCAGCTGTCAGCATGTGATGTGAGCACTGTGGTGACCCAAAAACCCTTCTTCCTGGGTGGTGGGTTAATCTGATAACTACCCATGCCTGCCTTCATTGGGATGTCCTGGCATTCAGTGCACACACCCCCCTCGAGCAATGGGCAGTGTCATCAGGCTGCTGGCACATTTTGTGTTTTCTCAAACCAGTTTCTTGGCCAGCATTCCAGCGCTGGGGTGGTTTCTGGCCGGATTTCCTCCACGTGGTGGTCCCTGCTCAGTGAGCAGAGCTGGCTTCGCCTCCACAAAGCCTGCGGCTCCCATCTTGCTGCTTTTCCCCTGCGTGTCAATCCTTGCATTCCTGCAAGAGAACAAGTTAATCTCTGTGCTGGTTTTGTAGCAAACTCCCCTCAAAGTGACAGCCGTGGGCAAGGCTGTGTGGATGTGCTGTGCTGGGATTGCTGATTCCCTGCGCTGCCGTCCTAATCTCTTTAGCACTGAGAGTTGCTGCTCCGAGCTCCCTTGGCTGTCTTCTGTGAGAAATGCTGCCTCCAAGTAACCAGGGATCTGCACAAATTCCCTGGTCTTCCCTGAAGAAGTAGGAAGGTGTTCCCCCACTTGAGCAGCGTGCTTTGTTTTTGGCAGAGATGAGCATGCAAATAGAAGGAAGGTTTCCATTGTTGGATGCGAGCGCTGGTGTCTGGCTGTGGGAGGTGTCTGCTGTGCACCACATGGGAAGAGGGTTTCTTGTGATTTGGGAGTTCTCCTCAGATGGGGAAAACCTGGGTGTTAAGGAAGCATTTCTAATCAGAAGGATGGAGCACTTCTTCTAGGAAGACAGGATGAAAGAGTTGAGGCTGTTCTGCCTGGAGAAGAGAAGGCTCCAGAGAGACCTTAGAGCCCCTTCCAATGCCTAAAGATGCTAAGAGACCTGGAGAGGGACTTTGGACAAGGGATGGAGTGACAGAACAGGAGAGAATGGCTTCAAACTGACAGAAGAGAGATTTAGGTTAGAGATTAGGAAGAAATTCTTCACTGTGAGGGTGGGGAAGCCCTGGCACAGGCTTTGCAGAGAAGCTGTGGCTGCCCCATCCCTGAAAGTGTGCAAAGGCCAGGTTGGAGCAGCCTAGGATAGAGGAAGGTGTCCCTGCCAATGGCAGGGGGTTAGAATAAGGTTTTCTTTAAGGTCTCTTCCAACTCAAACCCTTCTGTGATTTTATGATGTTTGTTTTTTTTTTTCCTTTGAGATGTGGGGAAATACAGGGAAGTGAAATTACAGTTATTGCAGTAGCTATTGCTAAGGGCAACTCCTCGATGTTTGTAATTTTCAAAAAAATGAGATTAATTTCCACTGCTTATTAGGGGATTGATGGAAGCTTTCCTGTGCTGTGCAGGTGTTTGGACCAAGCACCAGCACCTGAAAACACATGGATCTAGAAATTAATGTTCTCATGTCTCACACTATGGCAGCATCTCAAGTCACCTCTTTTCCACCCTAAAAATATTTATTCTTCTGAAGTGTGGTGGGGGTAAGATGAAACTGTCCTTGCCCTCCCTCTCTCAAACGGCTGCCAACTTACGGTTGGGATTCTGTGATGGGGTTGTGGATTTGATTTATTCATGCATCCAGTTTTTACAGGAGAGGGAATAATTTTCTCTTTTGACCTGGAAGTTACAGAAACTCAAGTCCCACAATCAGGAGCAAGTGCCTCCTTGTCTTAAGGCACAGACATCTGTGAAGCCACCTTCATTCCTGCAGCAAGCTGCCACTGAATCTGTCCCGTATCAGGCCAGACTTTTTGTCTGCAGCCTCCATTTTGCAGAGCACATCAGTATATTTTGAATTTTCTGCATCCCTGGGCCTTGCAGCTTTCTGTTTGCTCCCTGTTGCTGGATTTGAATTTTTTTGGTGTGTTTTAAAAACACCTCCCCCTCGCAGAGGCAGGTTCCTGTGCTGGTTTGGGATGACAGCCTAGAGCTGGTGTTGTGCAAGGTACCAGCAAAAGAGGTAAATCCAGATGTCCCTTTATTTTCCTGAGCAGAGAGGAAGAAGCTGATGTGAGTTACTTCTGCCTTTAGAGATCCAAAGGGCTGAATGTATTTATGTTTCAGCTGAATGAAATGGCAGCCCTCCAGCTTGCTTGCTGCAAAACTGAGGTTATTTTATGGAGCCATGGCTGGGATCTTTCCTCTTTTTTTCTGTCCTCTCACAGTATGGAAAGATGGAGATACCATGTAAGGGGTGGTGTTAGAGCTGGTGCTCTGGGAGTCACAGAATCCATAAAATGCTTTGGGCTGGAAGGGACATTAAAGCTGATCTTGTTCCAACAACAAAATGCTCTTCCAAACCTACACACAGTTCAACATTGTGATCAGCATCCCTCGGAGATGGATCACAATGTTGAACTCTGTGTAGGTTTGGAAGAGGATTGTGTTGGCAGCTACAGAGCAGAGGGAAGGCAAACAAGCAGTGATTGCACAGGAATGGTCTCCAGAGTCCAAAAAATACTCAGCCAGCATCAAAGAGTAAGAGAAGGAAACCCTGTGGCACTATCCAAATCTGTATGAATTCCAAGAGAAAGGACATCACTCTCTTCTAAAATGACAGGCTTTCTATAAAATTTGGAATGCTGGTGTGAAACTTTGTGTGGTGGGTTTATTTTCTGGTTGTGAGATAGGATTAGGAAAAGAGCAAAGCAGGCTTAAACTTTGAAAGGTATAAAGAAAATTTATTAACAAAGCTAAAAGAATAATAAGAATCATAATAAAACCTTCAGAACACTTCTCCTCCCTCCACA
>WAAG01091033.1:1275-13463 GCA_013390105.1 Tichodroma muraria
AAATATAGCTATGAAATGTTTATACACATGAATCATTTCAACTGTTTATATTTGTACTTTTGGGCAGACACTATCTTTTGACTATATATTTTTTTCCTGACCGCTGCTTGTTCTGACTGTATTCATCCCCCTTCAGCCCTGAGTTTCTTTGGGTGTAGTCTCAACCAGTTATGCTATCTTCATTTTAATTAAACTTTATGCTCTCTTTAGTAGACCATCACAGTCCCAGCCAAGTGCTGTGCAGCAGAAGGTGTTGCACTGCTCATTATTGTTGTGGCTTCTTCATTCTGGCCTTTAGTTCTTTGTAAACTAGTACCTTTCTACCATGGTACCACACTGGTACACTCAAGGGCCAATGCAACTTCCAGTTTCAGACCCTTAACATCAGAACAGATGTCTTTGATAGAAATCCTTGCCTCTTTTGTACATTTAAGAGGGAGTTTATATCATTATCTATGACTAGAAACCTGTTTCCAATAGCTGATAGTTGAAATGAATAACTGTTCAGCAAGGTGCTTCTTCAGTATCTTTTCTCTCAGTTTTCTTCTTTGACAATGCAGTTGAGGATGTCCTTATTAAAAAAGAAGTCTCTTTATGGCAACATACTCAGTGTTGCACTTTAAGAGTATGAGAGCTGTGCTTGCGGTGGAGACAGAGGAAATGTTCAAGATGTAAAATAGGTGTTTCCAGAAAGGCTGGTTCTAGTCTGAAGATTACTAAGAGAACTTCATACTTGCAGAACTCCTGGCAAACTCTTCCGCTGCATGGAGTCACGAGTTAATTCATAACAGCTGACGTACTTTATTCAATGGAACTGAAAAAGCAGGAATAGCCCCATCTATATTTGCTTTGTATGATCAGCTTTTAAATTCACAATAAAATTATTCCATAAATGTTTTAACAGGCAATAAAAGTCCATGGTTAGTGAACAAGATAAAATAATATTCTAGGACTCCATGTGTTTCAATTTAACAGGTTAGTAAAAAGACTTGTTTTCTCCTGTAATAGCAAATCTTGGAAGATTCAAATACTGTATTCCTGAAATCCAGTCCCCATATAAAAGAGAACAAAAACAAAACAAACCCTTATAACCCCAAACAAAAAAAATCAGAGATTTTTCAGTTTTTAGAGATTCATGATGTTTTGTAGTATATTACTGCCCTAAGAACATCTGAAAGCATTGAGCTAACCTTTCATAAATTCAATGGGCAGCACAGACTGCTCCTTAAGTGTGGCCAAGTTAGAATGTCAGCTGCAAAATAACTCATTCTGGTTAATGATTTATGCTTTTAGCATACAAATTGGAGTTCATAAGATGGGTGATGCATACCTCATCATTTTCTGAAAATGTCAATCTAACTCAAGCATAATAAATATTCAAACACATTCAGAGAAACTCAGAAAGTCCTACACAGATGCTCATTTGTGCAATAATTTTTATTCCTTTTTCCTCTGCTTATCTTCCCTATCTAAGGTTTTGTTTTTACAGAGAATGTGTAACTCCACTAATAAAGATAAATACCTTAAAGTTTTCTGCTACCTGTTTCTAAGAGTAGAAAGTAAGACCAAATAATGCAAGACTTTATGTTGCCTTTGACCTTGTGTCCATAGGATTAAAAGACAGTTTACTAAGGAATACTATAAATAGTTTTATTTGGATGAATTACATGTGGTACTCAGGTATCTGATTGTTCAGCCATATCCAAAACATGAATGCAGCTAGAAAAGCATGGAAATAATCCTTCTCTATGACTAACTTAACAGAATCCAGTTCTACATCAAGAAAAAGGAGAGAAAAGAAAGTTAAAAGAGATCTATTTTTATGAAATTAGAGTAGCTAATATCAGCACTCTTAGTTCCTTTCACTTTTATTAAATAGAGGGACATTTTTTTCAGCTTTTCTTTTTAATGATAGAGTTGCTTCTGTGGGTTGCTCTGAAAGACACAGAAGTTTATTTATTAATTATGAAGAATTTCATTAACTGAGAGATTGTAAATCAGGAGAGATTATGAGAGACTTCATCTGAGGACTGGTTCTACTGATTTTAATTTTACAGGATTTTAACTTCCCAAGATCTAAAACTCTCTGACCATTTCCCAAGAGAATTTATTGTCCTTGAATTATGCAGCTCTGACCTGAAATCAGATCCACATGGAGGAAGCATCAGGATTTCAGCCACAGAGAAGTGTGCTCTACTGATTTTGAGTCTATAATAACGATTTGTTTACCAAATCATAGGGTATGATTTAGACCCTTTGACAGTCATGTCTAAACAATAGTAACAATACCACAAAAACTATAAAAGCACATAAATATAAAATTTATGTGAGAAAGTATTTCAGTATTTAAGCCTGTCTAAAACAGGCCAACCCAAAACATCAGTCCGAACACCCAGAGTTTTAGGAAGTCAAACTCTAACCCAAATCTGACTCATATTTCCCCAGAGAAATGAATATTGAAAAAGTTTATTCATTAAGGACCATGTATGGTGGGGAAAGAGCACTTAATTTTGGAGGTTACTTCTTTCTTTGCTTGTTTGTTTGTTTTCTATTTCTGCAGAACATGAATAACTTCTGAAAACTTAAATATTCCCACACACTCACACACTGGAGCTGATGAAGAGAGAACCAGATGTCTGATACTGAGCCAAGATTTACTCAGCATGGTCAAGAGAAGTAAGTGATGAAAGACCAAATAAAAGCAATTATAAACCTGAAATGAGCTCCTAGTACTGCTAAAGACAAAATTCTTTACAATAAACTAGAAAAGAAACAATTTCCATGGGAAATCTATTTCCCACATAAAGACTATTATTCTGTGCCATTGTCACCAGTGCCGAGGGAGTATAACACTATTGACTTACCTGCTGATTCTGTCAAAATCACAGAATGAGCTAGGTTGGAAAAAAACCTTTGAGATCATCAAGTCCAACCTATGATGTAACTTAACACCTCCTCATCAATTAACCACGACACTGAGTGCCGTGTCCTGTCTTTTTTAAGCACGTCCAGGGACAGTGATTCCATTACCTCCCTAGGCAGATGATTCCATTGCCCAATCTTGCTTTCAGTGAAGAATTTTTTTCTGATGTCTAACTTAAACTTCCCCTGGTGCAGCTTAAGACTGTGCCCTCTCGTTCTGTTAGTGGTTGGCTGGTGAAAAAGACCGAATTCCACCTGACTACACCCACCTTTCAGGGAGTTGTAGAGGGTGATAAGGTCTCCCCTGAGTCTCCTTTTCTCCAGGCTATACACCCCCAGCTCCCTCAGCTGTTCCTCACAGGGTTTGTGTTCCAAGCCCCTCACCAGCCTCGTTTTCCTCCTCTGGACACGCTGGGCATCCCAACGTCCTTCCCGAACTGAGGGGCCCAGAACTGGACACAGCACTCAAGGTGTGGCCTCACCAGTGCTCAGTACAGGGGAAGAATGATTTCCCTCAGGAAATTCTTCCTTTCAGAAAAGGGAATGAAATCTTGCAAATTCAATGAGGATCATTTGGGCAAGCTTCAGTCCATATTGCTGCATTTCATGTCATCCCATTTGCATTTCTTGATTTCAGTTCGTGTCAGGGGTTTTTTTAATTGTTTTTTGAAATTTCATTTCCTTTGTTTCTATTCTATTACTTGGTTTCCCTTTTCTTCCCTGTTTTCAAGTATTTCAATGGGAATAATTTTGACAAGTTTTGGTCCATTTCACTGCAACCAAATTCATCTCAGTACAATTGTTTGTAGTCACTCCATTTCAAATTTTCTGGTTTCTTTCAATTTCAATTTTGATTGACTATATCTCATTTTCGGAGTATTTGTTCATCTCTCTCCTCCAATTTCCAGATCTCATTCCCTTTCCTGAAAGGAAATNATTTCATTTCCTTTGTTTCTATTCTATTACTTGGTTTCCCTTTTCTTCCCTGTTTTCAAGTATTTCAATGGGAATAATTTTGACAAGTTTTGGTCCATTTCACTGCAACCAAATTCATCTCAGTACAATTGTTTGTAGTCACTCCATTTCAAATTTTCTGGTTTCTTTCAATTTCAATTTTGATTGACTATATCTCATTTTCGGAGTATTTGTTCATCTCTCTCCTCCAATTTCCAGATCTCATTCCCTTTCCTGAAAGGAAATTCTTCTTTGAGAATATGAAATTTTGTGATTGCAGTGAGGATCAATTTGGCAATCTTCAGTCCATGTTCCTGCACTTTTATTTTTTAGTTTTCACTTGATTTCAAAATTTTCTTCTTTTTCTTTTTAGCATTTTTTTTTCAATTGCTCCTCCTCTGTCTTTGTTTACCTTTTTTTCCATGATTTTTTGCTTTTTGTGGGAATCATTTTGGCAATTTTTTGTCCTTTTCACTGCACCTCATTTCATCTCATTTACTTTGGTATTCGTCACTCCATTTCCGAATTTTTGGGGGTTTTGCAACTGCTTTTTTTTCATCATATGTCCTTTCCAGTGGGTTTCTTACTCTTTGTTCTCTGATTTTTAGAGTTCATCCTTCCATTCACTTTTTTTGTTTTCACGTCTTTGTTTGTTTGTTTGTTTTTTGTTTTCAATTTTTCTCTTATTTCTCCTGTCTCTTTCTTGACCGTTTTCCCCTGATTTAAGGATTTCACTGGGGACAATTTTGGCATGTTTAGGTCCTTTTCACTGCACTTTCTTTGCCTTGCTCCAGCGTTCAGAAACTTCACTTTTCCTGTACCCTTAGAGTTAGGGTTAGGCATACAGTTAGGGTTAAGAAAACCACAAATTGCAGATCTCCAGGCACACTCTCACTGCAAAAGGAATGCCAAGTGAAGCACAGCACAGCACTGCCTTAACATTTCTCCCTCCACGCCTTTCTGCTTGGCATCAGTCTCTGCTCAAGACTGATTTTACTGCTCTACCTAGGGTTAGGGTTACACTTTGGATTAGGGTTGAAAAAAATTACAAATCCCAGAACTCCAGGGTCACTGCAAATGCAAAAGTCGTGCCATGAGGGGCATGGCAGCGGCCCCAACATTGCTCCCTGCACTCCTCTCTGCTTGGCTTCAGTTCAAAAACAACTTCGGCCAAATGCTGTTTCTAGAGCTCCACCTAGGGTTAGGCTTACGATTAGGGTTCGGAGAAGTACAAAGCCCAGTGCTCCAGGGTCACTGCAGCTGCAAAAGACGTGCCAAGAGGTGCATGGCACTGCCCAACCTTGCTACTTACCTCCTTCTCTTTCTGCTTAGCACCAGCCTCGGCCAAACTCTGTTTCGAGCGCTCCACCTTGGGTTAGGGTTATGCTTAGGGTTAGGGCTCAGAAAAGCACAAAGCCTAGAGCGCCAGGCACGTTAAAATGACAAGAGGCATGCGAAGGGGATCACTTCACGTCATCTCAATATATTTGATTACAACGATTAAATTTCAGAGTTTTCCTTTATTTCATTTTATTAAATTTCATTTAATTATGTGTTCACCCCAGTCAGTTTGTTTCACTTTGGTCTCTGACATTGTGATTTTATTTTTAAAGGGAATTCTTCATGTCATGAAAGGAAGTGAAATCTTGTGATTTCAACAAGGATTAATTTGGCAACTTTTGGTCCATTTCCCTGCANGTCCATATTGCTGCATTTCATGTCATCCCATTTGCATTTCTTGATTTCAGTTCGTGTCAGGGGTTTTTTTAATTGTTTTTTGAAATTTCATTTCCTTTGTTTCTATTCTATTACTTGGTTTCCCTTTTCTTCCCTGTTTTCAAGTATTTCAATGGGAATAATTTTGACAAGTTTTGGTCCATTTCACTGCAACCAAATTCATCTCAGTACAATTGTTTGTAGTCACTCCATTTCAAATTTTCTGGTTTCTTTCAATTTCAATTTTGATTGACTATATCTCATTTTCGGAGTATTTGTTCATCTCTCTCCTCCAATTTCCAGATCTCATTCCCTTTCCTGAAAGGAAATTCTTCTTTGAGAATATGAAATTTTGTGATTGCAGTGAGGATCAATTTGGCAATCTTCAGTCCATGTTCCTGCACTTTTATTTTTTAGTTTTCACTTGATTTCAAAATTTTCTTCTTTTTCTTTTTAGCATTTTTTTTTCAATTGCTCCTCCTCTGTCTTTGTTTACCTTTTTTTCCATGATTTTTTGCTTTTTGTGGGAATCATTTTGGCAATTTTTTGTCCTTTTCACTGCACCTCATTTCATCTCATTTACTTTGGTATTCGTCACTCCATTTCCGAATTTTTGGGGGTTTTGCAACTGCTTTTTTTTCATCATATGTCCTTTCCAGTGGGTTTCTTACTCTTTGTTCTCTGATTTTTAGAGTTCATCCTTCCATTCACTTTTTTTGTTTTCACGTCTTTGTTTGTTTGTTTGTTTTTTGTTTTCAATTTTTCTCTTATTTCTCCTGTCTCTTTCTTGACCGTTTTCCCCTGATTTAAGGATTTCACTGGGGACAATTTTGGCATGTTTAGGTCCTTTTCACTGCACTTTCTTTGCCTTGCTCCAGCGTTCAGAAACTTCACTTTTCCTGTACCCTTAGAGTTAGGGTTAGGCATACAGTTAGGGTTAAGAAAACCACAAATTGCAGATCTCCAGGCACACTCTCACTGCAAAAGGAATGCCAAGTGAAGCACAGCACAGCACTGCCTTAACATTTCTCCCTCCACGCCTTTCTGCTTGGCATCAGTCTCTGCTCAAGACTGATTTTACTGCTCTACCTAGGGTTAGGGTTACACTTTGGATTAGGGTTGAAAAAAATTACAAATCCCAGAACTCCAGGGTCACTGCAAATGCAAAAGTCGTGCCATGAGGGGCATGGCAGCGGCCCCAACATTGCTCCCTGCACTCCTCTCTGCTTGGCTTCAGTTCAAAAACAACTTCGGCCAAATGCTGTTTCTAGAGCTCCACCTAGGGTTAGGCTTACGATTAGGGTTCGGAGAAGTACAAAGCCCAGTGCTCCAGGGTCACTGCAGCTGCAAAAGACGTGCCAAGAGGTGCATGGCACTGCCCAACCTTGCTACTTACCTCCTTCTCTTTCTGCTTAGCACCAGCCTCGGCCAAACTCTGTTTCGAGCGCTCCACCTTGGGTTAGGGTTATGCTTAGGGTTAGGGCTCAGAAAAGCACAAAGCCTAGAGCGCCAGGCACGTTAAAATGACAAGAGGCATGCGAAGGGGATCACTTCACGTCATCTCAATATATTTGATTACAACGATTAAATTTCAGAGTTTTCCTTTATTTCATTTTATTAAATTTCATTTAATTATGTGTTCACCCCAGTCAGTTTGTTTCACTTTGGTCTCTGACATTGTGATTTTATTTTTAAAGGGAATTCTTCATGTCATGAAAGGAAGTGAAATCTTGTGATTTCAACAAGGATTAATTTGGCAACTTTTGGTCCATTTCCCTGCACTTCTTGTCATCCCATGCCATTTCATTGTGTTCCCTTCAGTGCAGAACTTTTTTTTTTATTTAAGCATTTCACGTCATCAATTTCTCCTTTCTTTTATTTGACTTCATTCCCTAATTTGGGGATTTCAGTGTAGTTAATTTTGGTAAGTTTCTGTTCTCTTTCAATGCACCTTGTTTCATCCATGTGCTTGTAGTCACTCCATTTCCAAATTTTCTTTCTTTTTTTTTTTTTTTTTTAATCGTATCTCCAAGAGTATTTGTGAGACTTTCTTCTCCTTTTCAAGATTTCATTTCATTTCTTCAAATTTTCAAGATTTCATTTCCTTTCATGAAAGGAAGTTCTTCATTTCATGAAAGGAAAGGAAATCTTCTGATAGGAAAATAAATAAGTCAATGTTTGGGAACTAAATATGCACCATATCTTGCTTGATATATTTACTGAAATACATGAACCTATTTAATTTTTCATTTCATAAACTATTCAGCTCCAGGGCAGCTGCTGAAAAGATACCTCATGAGAACCTCTGTACTGAGAAAGTAAAATTAATCAAAATCTTATGGAAAAGAAAAACCCTTTAGACATTTTGCTATTTATCCAAACAAAACCACCCTTGCCTTCAAACACTAATAATTAAAAGAATGACTAAAACTTTTATCAGGAGAATCAGATTTTTCTTACGGTCTTAAACATAAATTTTTAGACAAATGATACTACACAAATTTTGACAGTTCACCATGAATGTTCAAGAAGAAAAAAGGATGTGCAACATATCCCAAACTTTACCTTGCTGAACAGGTATTTAAGGCCTGGTGTTTGTCTGCTGTCAAACTGTTTGGAGCCAGCTGGAAATAGCTGTGATTGGCAGAGGGCAGCTCCTGGCTGCTCTGGCACCACCCAGCCTGCAGGCCCATAGTCAGATGTCCACTGTTATTTAATCACTTCTGCTCAAGGATGTTCCTTGCAGAGATGAAGGGCAGCAATGTGCTGTGTATGAGCTTAGTTATCCAACACACCCAGTTCTCTTAAACCTCCGTCTGAACTATTAGCTGTGGAGGGGGGTTTCTGCAGACAGATATTAGACATTGGAAGGGCCATTCAGTGTGAATTTCCAAGAACCAGACCAAAGTCAGAAGCTATTGCTGATGGCAACTTCAGCAATGAGGAGTTTCCTAAACTCAGTAAGCGCATGGCTCCCCAGTACTCAGGGCTTCAGATGCTGGGCCGTACCCTCTGTCACATATCTTACGTCTATACCCACTTCAAGGCTTCAAGGTTTTTTTTTCTCCAGCTTTGATGTTATCAGCCAGAACTTTTAGGCAAGTATGGGTAAAGCATCAACAAGAATGTGCAATTGCTCTGCAATGGCAAAAAACCCCACATTCAGTCACAGCTCCCATTAAATGTTAGCAATATATTTAAAGGTCTGCTATCAAATTTAAATACAGCACAGACTGATTATAATTTATTCTGACAGCCACATTCTCAATTGTATGTCTTTCTTTTTACTTTGGAAGTCTTACAGGCTTCCCTAAAGTGCATGTGGGTTTATTTCCTTGCCACTTCAGCCATCCTTGTTTTGCCAGAGGGAGCTATAAGAAACAGAAGGAGGACTTAAATGCCTCTAAGCAGTGGTGTGACAAAGGTCAAAGCATTTGGAAGCACTACTAAAAATGACAGAGTAAAGCATTATTTTTCAGTATTAAACGCCATACCTACACCATCTGTTAGAAAGATCAGTCTTAATATTCCCAGGGCTGTTCTCCCATTTTTCGCTCGTTTTGCTCTTTAATTCCAGGGTTTAATTATAGGTCAGAGAATTATACCCAAATTAAGGCCTGTGTGAGCAGAAGCTCTAAATTAGTTTAGACACAACAGAGTACTAAAAAAGAAACATTGAAACTGATGATTACTCATGCTAGAATTATCTAGTATTACTCAAGCTAGAACTGGGGACTATTATTCACTTTTAAGTAACATAGGACATAATATTGACCAAGTATTACTCCATACATCTTTGATGGCATGTTCACATCAAGGACTGATTATGTCAATTATAGAAGTCTGAAAAAAAGCAACAAGCCTCATTCCCAGGGGCAGGGGAACATATGATACATATCACATGTTCTCTTGGATTGAAGTAATCCTTAAATTTCTCAGGCTTTATCAAGATCATATAGCTCAGTAGAGAATTTTCTCCAAAAATGAAAAAAAAAAGCAAACAAACACAAAAAACCCCAGAAATTCAGTCTAAGATAACCTTTCCCTAAATTAGACATTTTTTCTGTGCTGTGTACTTGGCTACCATTATACCACTGGGACAAAGGTTTGGCCCCATATTGGGGCATCCTATATTCCATAAATTCTCTTTCAGTCTCTCAAAGTGAAACTTTGGCCATACATATTGTCAGGTGCCCTAGTCCTTACTTTGAAATAGATCACCTTTCAGATGAGTTCTGGGGACAGATTTTCAAAATAATTTAAAGATGCACAGAATTGTAGGTGGAATTCTCCCCATGTGTGAGAATGCAACCTCTAATTTGCTAAAGAACTTTATAAAATTTGTCACTCAGTGATTTATAAATGGGGTGTCCATTGAAAGAAAGTTAGTGGAATACGTTAATTTTTATTTTGTCCCTTATCAGTTATAACTAGATACATAAACTGATTTCTCTTTGTATTAGTAGAGCCTAAGAACCTAATTTTTTCCACATCATAAACACTGAGCAATGTTAGCAGTCTGAGTTTTATAAGAGCTCTAGGCGCTGGTTATTTGCTTGGATAGCCACAGAATCATTCAGACACGATATTTTAATTATACTTTACTATTCTAGGTGATATGAGAAATCATAAAACTTATCTTTTTCCAGATACAGAATGATCAAACAGTAGTTCTGTTCATCAGTATAACAAATCCAGTAGTTTTATATACAGATTTTTCCATGAGCTTTAATTAACCTGATTTTTATTTTGTTACATCTCTGATCTTCTGAGGACATGGATGCTTGTTTTATTCCATGGTTTTTACTTCTAAAAGCCAGTGTTAGAGTCTAGTTCCTATTAATTGATCTTCAATGCATCAAGAGCTCATCTGATAGTGAAATGCTTGCTTGTAATAAATGCTGCCTGCTAAACAAGTAAGCCATGTCACTGAAAGATGTATCAGGCAAGGTCTGAATTTACCTATTGCATTTTTTCTCTCTGGTTTGACACCAATGTTGATGCCACCCCATACCAATGAGCTGTGTCATTTAATTATAATTTCTAATGTTCTACAAACACCACAAAATAAGTAAGACTCACTCAAAGTCATGGTCCTTATGACAAGAGAAGTGACCACTCAAGTAATTTACTCTTGGTTCTTCACAATACATTCATGCATTAAATATAGAAGTGAGGCTAATTTTAAAAGAGGGATCTGTAATCAATAAGCTTATTTTGTGAAGCTATGGGCTGTTTGTTTTAAAAAAATTATTCTGTCATTTTGATTTAGCTTGATTCTGAATACAATCACCCCTCCCCTCAGTGACTAAGATAAACAAGGTGTTTCAAAAGCCCCTGGATTGTATTGCTATGGTAACTCACTGAAACAGTGAAAAAATAATTGTGTGCCTGACATTACAAATAAATGTTTAATTTTCTCTCCAAAATACAATACTGATATCCTTGATCTTTTTCTCAAATTTCTACCCATGTCAATGAGAAAATCAATTTTCTCTAACCTTGCAGCATTAGATCTACTGATTTGTCAAAGGAGGTTATATTCTGCATGATTTTGTTTGAGTAATCTTGCCTTGCAAGTCATAATCTTTAAACAGAACAAAGTTGCAGTTTAATAATAAAAGCTACAGTAGGTGTCACTTCTTATGAAAAGTCACATAATCTAGAAAGGACTGAAAATGAAACAGATGTGCAAATGTGCTAAAAACTGCATCCAGATACACATAGTACAGATCAAATCTGACTGTGCATGCTTTGAAAATTCTAATAGGCAATAGATATTCTTACATGACTGGATGAATTGAAATATAAATTTGAAAGTCATATCCATCTACTAGGGAAACACTCTTTTTTTTGTAAGTGTGAATCTATATGGAATCCAATTGAAAACAGGTTTGATTTTCCTCAAGCCGGTTTGTATGATCTGCTTTAGAAAGGTGACATTACTCATATTTTCATGCCATCTTAGCCCTTCAGAAGACAACCTGTGTATTTTTGAGTATTCATGGTGAAGACAGTCACATGATTTTTGTCAGAAAAACATTTAAGCTTTGACCTTATCACTTTGTGTATGAAAACTAAAATCTGGCCACATTTTCTTTGTCATTGTCCTTTGTTTTATGCACAATACAGGGTCTCACTGCTATAAGACAATACCTCAGCATCGAGTTCTTATTGGTAGAGCAATTTATTGATCTTATTAAGTGAGCTCATAATTTTTTAAAAGTTAAAACCTTAAATGCTTCAATTCCTGGAAGAGGTATTTTGTTTCCTAGAAAAGTTAACATGTCTTAAGCTTCTCCAACTCAAAGAAACTATGTTTTGGAGTGAATATTTATATGGAGAATCCTTGATTTAGAACCCATATTGTTGGGTTTTTTTCCCATATTTACAATACTGTAGCCTCATCACATACTGAGAAGGTCCCAAAATTTGTGCCATGTACTATAGCTGCTTGTAGGAAAGATACACCAGAAAATTGCCCTGTCTCTAGACAGGATATATAGGAATGTAGGTACAAGAAGGAAGACAATATATCTTGTCAGGTCTAGAATTAGGTCCCTGACTTTCATTTTAGCTATGGGCAGTAAACAAAA
>WAAG01091034.1:0-11467 GCA_013390105.1 Tichodroma muraria
GAAATGTAAAGTTAGAAGATCTAAGTCTTAATATTGGTAGCTTAATGTGTTAAATCAACCGCTATATTTAGCCTATCAAGATACTGAAACCAAAAGCATAAAATTAACGTAAAAACAACCATACGGTTTGAGTTGATAGATTTAATAGACATACAAGTGGGTTTGGCAGAGGACTCTCTCTGCCCTGTGAGAGTCTCTCAGTGCTCACTGGCTGCAAGTAAACTGTCTGATTCAGCATACGTCCGTCTTCTGCAGGACAAAATTCAGCTATCAATGAAAACTCATTCTGGAGGAGGTTTTAGAGGAATTTGTCTACCAGAGAAATGGGGGCTGCAGTGCTGTCAACAAACAGATGTTTCACAGCATGTCCTTCCACAGCCTCAGTTTTGCCTGGCTTAGGTTGCTGTTCATCCACTGAGTAAGAGATAAAATGGTTTTGTATTAGATAGACCCAAGTCATTAGCTTAGAGTTTGCTTATGTCTTGCCCCAAAACCACTGACAGTGCAGATGAGACCTCCACTGTAATTCTGCAAGCAGGAACAAACTGTTTTCCAGAAGAAGCAAGGACAGCATATGGGGAGGGATTTTTCCCCTAAAGATACTTAAGAAAACTTTAAGCTTTCATAAAAAGGGCTTTAAGCTTGCATAAAAAGTGCCATTGTGTTCTTCTGTAACTGCTTACAGATAACTAAACATGTCACATATTCCTTGGCAAATGCCTTGAAAGGCTCTAAAAACTAAGAAGAAGGATTAAGAAGTGGCTACTAGAGTGGGAGGGCAGCTGTTAACACAGATTTGTGCTTCAAAATTGTCTTGAAATTAGGGGAGTTTGAGCTGCTGAAGAAAACAAGTTCAGAGAAGGCACACACCTGCAAATGGCTCTCCTGGAAGAGCTAGAGAAAGAAAGAAGGATAGAAAAGGAAGGATGGGAGGAAGGAATCTGGGATTCTGAGAGGCTCTCTTCAAGGGCAGTAAAAGTACATAATTCCTACATACATAAATGCCGTCTTGTAGATTATGAATCCTAATACTGAAATAAACCAAAATGTGATAATCCCCACTGTTGTAATATAAAGTAGCAGTAGAGAAGGAGAGCATAAAGCATGTAAATAACTCAGGTTGTTTGGGGAAGAGTGGTTGTTGGTAAGCTGTGTTGCTAAAATTTAGTCTTTTAAGAGTAATTTTCACAAATACACTCAGTATAGCCCTCTAGCTTTCTTAAGTGACAAAACGATTCAGGACCACATCCTTTTTCTGTTTCAGTCACAAGCCACATGTAAGTCTTCTTAGAAGCCATGTCCTGTCTGTGGGGATTTGGAAGTCAAAGGAAACATGAACTTTGGACTCGTCCAATGCTATTTTGTCCTTTTCCCAGGAAAATGTGGTATCTTAGCCTCTGAAATCAAATTCCACACTTTGGTAAATTATGCCTGGAGTTAACCTTTTGTAGCTACTTTCCCTTTGGAAAGGGTAAGCATGAATAACAGGTTATTTTCAGCACAGTATCCCATGGTAAGAAAAAAAAGAATATTTTTCAGGAGAAGGTCCTGATACTGTGTACTCTGATCCAAGAGGAAAAGATAAAAGACATTTAGCAGTGAGATGCCAGTATTACAAAAAAAGGCAGTAACTCCTTTAAATACCACAATTTGATAAGTGCATCTGTTGCATCTTGGCAAAAGGCTTTATATATACACACATATATATACATATATAGTCGGTGTATGTAGATTTCACTTCTGTAACTGGGTCATTTTCTAATATTTAAAAATTGAAATAGGTGGAAGGAAGAACTTTACCTAACTTCAGAAGTGGTTATAGTTGAGCTTCTTGCCAAGGCTGGTTAGACAAATCAGACTAGCATAAGACACCCCTTAACTTACATGTGTTGGATGTGCTCTTGACTCAGTGGAGAAACGTATTTCTGGATGACTAATTTACTTACTGACTGATGTACTTAGCTGTTTGTTCTCTCGTTGATGTGCTTCCAGAAGCTCATGTGGAAGCAAGCCATTTTTCACCGGGTTGCAGTAAAAGTGTCCCCTGTGAGGAGGACAGTGACAGAGTTAAATGTGCTTTTTCACTGATAAAGCTGAGGTTTTTATTGTGGTATGGATACCAGATTAACAGCATTATGTTTATTTATCAAAGAAATATGCTTGAGCTTAGGACATTACTACTGGTATGTAGATCTAAACTTATTCTTCTAAACCATTTTGAGAGTAAATCCAACTGTTCTTAAGACATGGAGAGCTTATAAAAATTCTCCAGTTACAATTGCTAGGGATTCTCTTAGGCCAATTCTCCTAGTATCTCATAAGAGTAGACTACAAAGGCACTTCAAATGAAAACAAGTTGGATGAATGTTTTTATTCTCAGATGGTTGTCTACTTTCTGGATTGCTAGAGAAAACAGCAGAGATTTTGATAGTGTTATGAAAGTTCACACTTGGAACATCAGCTGTGCTGTCAGAAACCAGTGTTCACTTGTTTTCTCAAGTTGTGTTAGCTCTAAAGAACGTCACTCAGTACACAATGTGTCTTTTGGTTAACATTTGTCTATGCTATAGTTACCATGGAGATCACTCTGACAGAAATCTGTGTCTAAAAGAATTCCACTACTGGCATAGATCCATCAGAATTTAAAGGAGCAGGTCACTTTCTGATGTGTTCTATGGTCTCAGTGCAATGGTTGTTGAGTTTCAAGGGTACTTTATAAGTAGGAGTTGATGATATTTATATTTTCCTTATATTGTGGCTAACAGACATAACCACTATGATAATTAGAAAAATGAAAATTCTCATTGATACTTGTTGTGGTTTCAGTCTGAAACCAGACAGAAACACCAATTCGTGTTGTGGTTTTAGGTTACCAATCCAGTTCTATCTTTGACACCTCTATCTTTGCAGCCTGATCTACCCGATTGTTGTTTTGGTGCTCCTCATTAGCTCTACTCTTGGGGACATGGGCATCTACATGGGGGACTTCTACAGAGAGCTTCTCTACCCCAGTAGCAAGCAATGTCTTTCCACTCTTCAGAAGTCCAGACTGGTTTTCCTCTATGCTGCCAGCTGACCTTTTTCCAACTAAAAGTTCTTCTCTCCTTCTCCTGACTTAGGTCTCATGCTGTGTCTCTTTGTATTTCCTTCAGTCTCTTCTTTCTCTCATTCGGGCAGGATTCATGTTTTGAAAGTTACATTGCTGTGCCAAGAAGTTTCTCCAGCAAAGAAACTGGCTGATGGAAGGCTGATGTCCTTTCCTCCCCCAGCCTGGGAGCCGCTGGGCCCGTCCCGATGCTGCCTGGCCCGGCCCGGCCCGGCTGATCCCAGGGCCCAGCCCAGCCCGCAGCTCCCGGGCTGCTCCCAGGGCCCTGCGGCCTCCTCCCTTCCCGCCCGGCCGCGCCGGGACAGCGGGAAGACCCAGATCACACCCGGCTGTGCTGGAAGCACCGGGCCGGGCTGTTACCTATACCCAGACCGGAAGAGAAAGAGAGCAACTTCCCGGATTTCACTTCAAGATGTATATTCACAAAGGTGCATCTATCATTTTCATTGGTTTANATGACAATACTACTTTTCATATCAACAAAAAATTGATGTCACAATGTATCATACCATGTTGGTTGTGGCTCTGAGCAACCTGATCTAGTGAAAGACGCCTCTGTCAGGATTCTCCATGATCCTTGAAGGCCACTTCCAATCTGAACTATTTTATAATTCTGTGATTTTATTTATTCTGTTTCTGTCCGTTTTTCTTTGTACATGCATCTGTTATACGGGCTTCCCTCCAGAGAGTCGCAGCATGGCTGAGGTTGGAGGCAGCATGGAGGTTATCTAAGACAGCCTCCTGCTCAAGCAAGGTCACTTAGAGCAGTTTGTCATGTTCAGTAAGGTTTTGAATATCATAATAGAATCATAAAATGGTTTGAGTTAGAAGGGACTTCAAAGATCATCTAGTCCCTACCACCCTGACATGGGTAGGGACACCTTCCACTAGAAGGTCAACATAGACCAGTTAATATAGCCAGTTTTGTCCCAGGGGAGACTAGGATGCCTTTGCAGCAGGATGGGAGGCTGTACTGGGGACTGCTTTGCTGTGCAATGAGGTGTTCTTGTTATGTAATGAGAATGTCCTTGCACACACATTGTGCCATGACCAGTGGAATTCATAATGAAGAAATATCCTTAAGAAGTGGACAAGTCTACACTGAAAAAGAAGTCCAAGTGTAGCTGTCATATCTCAGAATAAGGAGAAATAACGATCATGAGAATTAAGGTATCATGATTTTTCTTTGAGGGTTAGAATCTCATTTTTGAGAGACTGCTTTCACACTTAAGTACTAGATAATCCTTTAGTTCTGTAAGGTCTGCTTTTGACTGAAGTTGGAGAACACACACTGAAGCAGAAATAGGTGGATTTACTAAACAGCATATTTAGTTTCAGGTGGTTCAAGAAAGCCAGCGCTGAAGTGTCCTTGCTAAGTAGTTATACACTGCAGTCTTTCCTAATAATCTGCCACTGCAGCATTGAGATACCCAGTGATGCACATTTCTGCCTGGATTCTTGCTTGGTTTTTATCAGTCATCAATTAGAGGTGGTTTGGTGGTTTTCTTCCTCCAGTTCCAGTTCTCCTTTTTAATCCTTCTGTGGTAAATGGCAATTTGCTAGTGTGTTTCATTGAACCTAAATGTTGATATTATTTGAGAGCAAAAGGCTCTTAGTATTTTATTCTGTGCTACAAAGTATTTCCAAGCTGTAAGGGAAGCATGGAAGTAGGCTCCAGCATGTAACATATCTCCTTTACAATGTGTGGTAACAGATTGCATGATTAACCAGTTGTGTGGGCATTACAGCTGGTGTATGTGTCTTTCACTTAATATTTCTAACGTTTCAAGAATTGCAAGTGATAACTTCTGGTGATTGTACTACTTGTGATGAATGCAGGTGTACAGATTTATTGTGAGATCAAACTGTAACACTGTGCTATACAATGGTTTTGGTTTTGTTAATCATTCAGTCCAACACTGCAATAAAAAGGGCATATTCTGTCAGTGAGAAATAGCTATGTCTGCTGTAAAGCATCAGCTCTGGGGAGTACCTGCAAAAACCTGCAAAACTGAGCAGCTCGGCAGGTGTCTTCATTACAGGAGAGGACGCAGTCTGTCTTCATGGAATCTCCTTTTTGGTCTGGATTGATTAACTTGGTTGTGCAGTAATGCACATGTAATGCACTGGTAATATTAACTTGTTCCTAAAACCTCTCAAAACCTGCCTGTTCTATGAGAATTCAGTTGCACTTTGCTATTACTCTTAAAAATGTTGCTTAAGAGAGAGACTTGGTCATAGAGCAGCCTGTACCTGAGTCATAACCCATCTTTGTGAAAGATAAACCTGAAATCCTTCACTCTTCACCCTTTCACAGATGTCTGTGCAACAATCTGCCCTCAACAGTTTGAGCATGGACTTGGTAAGGCTTTAGTGAAGTGAAACACAACAGAAGGCTGAAGGTCTTCATTTGCTGTACCTTCTTATCTCCAGTTTTCTGTTGTCCCTGTATTTTCCTCCCATTGCCTGTACACTTAACCAGCTATTTTAAGGTCTTTCTTTGGAAGCACTTTCTCAGAATTGGCAATGCTTTGGAACCCGTTCTGAAGGGGATGGCACTTTCTCTTGGTCTTCAAGCTATTCAACTTATCGATAATAAATGCAGTCTTGAATTCTGAGGACGAAGAAGCAGTAACATACACAGTCTGATTATAACAGTTACATCAAAAGCCAGGATAAAACTGTGATTACTTGTCCCTCTTTCCTCTCTGAATATACCCCTGTTTTAAATGAACAGAAACAAAACAAAATTTAAAATACTCAGCCTTAAAGCTTGTCCTATGACAAAGAATGTTCCCATGAAGAAGCATTTCAGTGGGTTAAAAGCATGTTTTTAGTAGTTATGTTATACCCTTCCTATTCTGGTAGCTTTCTGATTCAAGAAGTGTATTAATGAAATACAACTGTTTCCATTCAGGTAAACAAACACTAAAGATATTTGATGGGAATGATGCAGTGAAACGCAATCAATTTCGACTAATTTCAATTCCAAGGATTGCAAAAAATGAAGAAGTTGTGGTAAGATACCCAGTGAGGGTCAATTTTCCAGTGTGATACATACAATTCCATATTACAACAGTAAAAAGCTGAGTTTTAGAAATGTAACTCAACAACAACAGCAAAAATCTGTGAATGGGCTATAACATTACAATTATATGTATATTATGTATGTATACAATTATACATTGTATTATAATGTAATTCGACTTCTTCATGTGGTGCTCTTATTTTAGAGTGTCTGAGGAAATGGTGACTTACATATCTGTAGTGTAATGGCAACCACAGTATCATGTTAAGCAGTCATTCTACTTCCTGGTATTACTCTGAAGCCTGATTTTACTGATACAAGCAATACAGGGTAACCAGCTCCTTAGATCTTGCTCCCTTTATGTAGTAGTGGTTTGATGTTTTTCCTGGACAGCCACCAATATTGCACTTGAGTTAATCAGCTTTGAACGCTAAAGCTTGTTATAGTTATCTCCACCCCTTGGCTGTGAAAATAATCAATTATTGATCACGTACTGGCCATTTCCTAGTTTTTCCAGTGCTCCATCTGGGATGAAAAATTATTTAATACTAAATTAAGTGTTCTCTACAGATCGCTATTTACTGGGTTAGGCAGAGACCCCACGCTGAGAGAGATAAATCCCAGAGGGGGAATAGGGTGGTTTGCAATAGAATTGTGCGTGGTGAGGTCTCAGAGTCATAACAGACTTGGCAAAGAAGTCTGAAGAATGTATTGCATCAGAATTTTGACACTATAAAGCTAAAGATCATTAGGATTTTTATCTTTATACTGTGCTCAAAATCAACAGGAGTTTTGCAAAGGGTTTGTAGTGTTCTGCATGTCAAAGATCCTTAAGAAAAACTATGTACAGGACTGAAAACACTTTTATTTAGGAGTGCTACTTGCCTTTCATGCACATTTTACCAGGCTGGTTCTTTTAATACCAGGGGAGAGGAACACAAGCTCTTTTAAGTGAGCTGTATTGACTGCAGCACCCATATTAGCAGAGGTGCTGCAGGCATGGGCCCATTATGCATGTAAAGTTCCTTTGTGCATCTTGCAAGGACAACCCTTCCCTTTCCTCTTCACAGATGTGTGCGTTCAGGGCAACTTTGTGGCTGAGAAGCTCACTAATTTTTAGCATCCCTTAGTACAAGAAAACTGAATAGGCAAAGTTGGGTTCAATCAAGTGTAATTTACCATTTTACTTATGGAGTAAATTTTACATGCATGAGTGTAGATTTATTGGACCTGAATTTTTGCATTTGGTCTTAAAGTTACTATCGCTTGCCAAAAATACTGTGGATTGTGTTCAAATACATTGGTATCTCAAGGTTTCTTCTTTCATGTTCACTGAAATTTGTGTCAAAACTTCATTCCTGTTTTCAAAATCAAAAAAACGGCATTTGATTTTTTTGCCATTGCTATGTATCCACTGCTCTGAGGTTAGAACATACATTAAAGGTTCATTTCATAAATCAGGTATTTATAATGTCTATGGCTGTATAGGTCTTAATGGTGTCTTTTCAAGTAAATGTTAATTTATCTTGCTGTGTTTTAGGAGGCTGCTTTGAGGGCGTACTACATAAATGATGACCAGCAGGAGTATGAGCTTCAGACCTTTACACAGCAGGTGCTGCTCTCTGATGATGTTATCAACAGGAATGATGCTGCAGAGGACAGCAACTTGGGCTCAGTATTCCGAGAATCTGTTCCTGAAGCTTGGATCATCAGAGCCAAACCAAAGGACGAGGAAGTGATCAGAATTTATCCTGCCTGGCTAAAGTGAGTATTTTCCTTCTTGATCTCAAAGTTACCCTGCTTGGCTGCATTTGTCCTCTGCAGTCAAGCCCTGTTTGCTTTAGTTATTGAAGCTGCAGAACTCTAACAAAGAGTGTAGTTTCTTTTTCTGTGTGTCAGAATTCTTCTGTTCATTTTTCTGAATGGGTAGTATGCATAACATTCATTTCCATGCCTGGAAACTCTTGGGTTTCTTTACATGTATGGAACATACGGAGCAACTTGTGCAGTTCTATTATCATGTGTTTGGTTAGAAAGATGCAACTTTATGTTAACTACATCTGTAAACAAATGATGACATACATGTCACAAAAAATTGATGGATTTTTTAGAACAAATGTGAAGTAGTAAGAATCACAGTGCAACTTCCCATGTGAAATGAGGAGAAAAAAAAAAGAAAAAACTGTACCATTTACCACTGAGACAATATGAATTTTAAGCATATTTATTAGTGGAAACAAAATGGTCTGGACCTACTAATTTCTGAAGACCTGTGGGATAAAATTTAACCATGTGTTCATTTTGCTGTTGCAACTGCATTTGCAAGTTATCTTTGTGATTCAGAAGAAGCTAATCTATAGTGCTACAATTGTAATTAGCAGTTCCTTGAGATGAAAGTGTTTTCTTGTCTGTAGCACTGATACCACATCTGCCATGAGCATCAGTGAACAACTTTCTTAAAATAATGCAGATATGTTTGAGAAAATTCTATACTTAGTTTAAAAAACGTACACACAGAATAGATCCTAAAGCAAGTATTTTTCTCCTTAGGGTGGGAATGGCATATGTTTCTCTACGAGTAAATAAGGATAGCACTGTGCAGACTGTGATCAAAGAAGTGCTCCCATTACTAGGAAGGCAGGTAAGTGAAAGATCCTAAGCACGTCCATATACCATCTGAGTGATCCTGAAAGAGTATATTTTTCTCTTCAGAAAAATTACTGTCCCTTAATTCACAGCTATTGTAAATGTTGTTAGCAGTTGGTAGATGTTCTTTTGTGACCAGCATGCTGCTCACAGCTTAACGCAATCTTCAGGGTAGGTATGCATGGTTGCTCTGTGCTGGACAGTACTATGAGTATTTCTGGGTCAAGCAGATTTACATACATGTACACCATGATTCTTGGGGTGCAGCATATTTTTACTAGTTGTTTATGTCTTGAAATATTTAAAACAAATGTATGTAGCTACTCTGCTAATTTTACCTTGTTGGGAAACTGGCAATCACTGTTAGGACAATCATTCTTGTTTCCTAATTCTTTATGCTGCTGTGAAGGAAACTGTAAAATCACAGAATATCTCAAGTTGAAAAGGACCCATAAAGATCACTGAGTCCAACTTCCTGGTCCTTGTAGGATTACCTAAAAATGAAGTGTATGGCTAACAGCATTGTCCAGACACTTCTTGGTTTCTCACAAACTTGCTCCCATGACCACTTTCTTAAGGGATCCTGGTCTAGTGACCAGCCACGCTTTCAGTGAAGAGCCTTTTCATAACATCTAATTTGAACTCCCCTTAATGCAGCTTCACTCTCTTTTCCTTGGGTCATATCACTGTTCACCAGAGAGAGGAGATTGGCACCACTCCCTTCTCTGCCCTCCTTAAGGAAGCTGTTGACCATGATAAAATCACCCCTCGGTCTTCTCTTCTCCAGGCCAAACAAGCCAAGTGATCTCAGAGAGGTCCTTCCAACTCTTGACCTTGAGACTTTTCATCATCTTGGTCACTCTGCTCTGGACACATTCAGATGGGTGGATGTCCATGTTACACTGGGGCACCAGATGTTATACTGTGGCACCCCCAGCACTCGAGGTGAGGCCGCCGCAGAGCAGAGCAGAACAGGGCAATCCCCTCCCTTGCCTGGCTGTGATGCTGGGCCTGACGCACCCCAGGACACAGGTGGCCCTCCTGGCTGCCAGGGCATTCTGACTCATATTCAATTTGCCATTGATCCAATTGACAAGATCTTTTCCCACAGGGCTGCTCTCCAGCTCTCATCCCCCAGTTTGTATTTTTAACCACGATTACCCCATCTCAGGCTGAGAATCTGGCAGTAGCTCTTGTCAAAAATTTCATATGGTTGGCAATTGCCCAGCTCTCTAGCACAATCCACATCTCCCCGTAAGGGTCCCCTACCTTTGAGGGTGTCCACAATTCCTCCTATCTTAGTATCATCAGGAAACTCACAGTGCACTTGATTTCTTCATCCAGACAATTTATAAAAACACTAAGGTGCACTGCAGAGATTTTCTTCCTACAGTGGCAAACAGCATCTCTGTAGTCTCCAGGGGCTGCAAGGAAGGACTCAAGGTTGAAACAGCACCCACGTTCTTTACTGTCTGCATTGCTTCCCACATCACTGGAAGAATCTAGATACGTCTTGTAATCTTGTAGATGCACATGCTTTCCTTGGAAGATAATCTCTTTTCAATCTGCCTGTCCTTCTTAGGTTGGTGCCAAAAAGCATGACTTTCAGGAAACATGTTAGTAGACTTTGCTAGCATGCCAAGCCATTGGCAGGCCCAGCCTCACTGGTTGGAGACACAAAGCTGTAGTGTGCACATTTTAGTCAGCACCTGGGGCTTGTGAGCACACCAGCAGCACAGTTCCACTGCTCCAGGGCACAGCCATGCTAGCAAAGAGTGACTGTTGCCCTTTGTGGTTATTTACAGGGTACATAGCAACATGCATGTGACTAGCTCTCTGCAGTGATAATCATAGATCTGTCTAGGTGTAGCCAGCCATGTAAAGAATGCAGCTTATTTTGGCTACAGGATACTTCCAGGATTTGTTGTCAGTCTGTTTCCTCAAGTGCTGTGGACCTTTTAACAAAAATAGGAACAGCCAAGTCCGAAGTTTTGTCTCATCTGAAAAAAAGCAACTGTCAAACCGTATAGTTTTTAGGAAAAAAACTTCTATAGGAAATTATGTAAGGGAAAGATCTTCATATCTCTCTATTTGGGCAGCTAGCTATATGCTGTAAGACACTGAATTCCTTGGCTCAACTGCAATTTCTCCAATAGTGATAATTTTTAAATGCTTTACTTGTTTCTCTGTATAAACACACACATACAGGAAATCTCTTTGTAATATCCACAAAATAGGCCTGTGCTCCAAGTTGCTTTCATCAAGTATCAGGAAAGCACATGTAGGCAGTTGAGGCTCCTAACACCCCTATTCATAACTTGTAAAGCAAGATCATTTGTCTCTTGAGTTTCAAGTCTGAAATTTAAGACCCTTCCTCAGTCCTGAGTGTCACATATTTGCAGTTGGTGTCGTAAATGGTTCGCTCTTGGCTGTGCCAATCCTTCTGATCCAGCTGCAAGGGCCTTGAGTGGTCCCTGGCAGTAGCTCGGAGAAGAGACTGTGGCACAGGTGAGGAGGGTTTTGTTCCATCAGTGCCTGGAGCATCCCAGGAGATGGGGAATGTTCAGCCTGCTTTTGTCAAGTTGGTTCCTGGGCCAGCTTCTCCAAGAACAGGCTCATTCCCAGTCCTGCATGCTTTTTCTGGAGGCACACTCAGGAAATACCCTAGATGAGCTGCTCATCGCTGA
>WAAG01091040.1:0-12875 GCA_013390105.1 Tichodroma muraria
TTTTCCAACCTAAATAATTCTGGCATTCTGAGATTTAGCTCCACTGGGAGACGACACAGCAGGACCTGAGCACAGGATTCACTGCACAGATACACCAGCTTGGTGAGTTCAGTCTCCAGAAGGGACTGGCTTTATAGACACATCTTTTAGTCAAGAGGATGAGAAAGGGGATGGAAAGGGAGCGATCCTCACCCCTGCATCTTCCTGACAGTACTTACAGCATTCTGCCTTCATCAGGCAGGCACAGGGCTTGCTGGTGAGCAAATCCACTGCTCAGAGAGCTCAAAACTCCTCTCAAACCCTCAGCCAAATCCACACTAATGCACTGCTCCCAGCTGCACAGGTACTCAGCCCTCCTCCAAGCCCTGAGAGCAGGAAAAGCTAACTCCAATAAATGCAAAGCGATTCCATTCGATTCCACCTCTTAAATGCAACACTTAATTAACTCTACTGGGGCTTCTTTCCCTCTCGCTGCTTGTGTTTCCATGCCACCAAGGTCAGGAAAACACCTTCTCCCTTTGCACAGAGTGGCCCTCCCTGCTCCGTGCTGGCATCACACGAACCACAGACCAGGCCCTCGGGCACACAGAGCCCGGCCCCAAACTGTGAGAGCTTCTCCTACAGCAGGCTGGCAGCAGATGGTGGTTTTTTACTGCTCTGGCTGACCCTCGCTTGGACTCCAACCCAGCAACCCCACCAGGCTCTGGTGCTCAAGTGGAACAGCAGAAATCAAGCTGTCACCCCACTAGATCCAACATTTCGAGTCAGCAACGCTGAGCTCTCCAGAAGAAAAGTAAATGAAAGAAAAGCAGAGTTGGGGAGTGGAGGGAACAACCCAAACCAGATGTTTTAAGCAGCTGGCATCGCTGTTTCTCCCAAGATGCTGATGAACGCAAACTCTGCGGCTTGACAGACCCCATCAGCCGCCCTCTTCCTGCGAACAGAGAATTCAAATCAGCCCTGCTGGATTTAATCATCTTCTCCCCTTAAATAATAAACTGGGGGCAGGACAGGAAAAGGATTTATTCATGTCACTAACTGTCAAAAAAAAAAAAAATGTTTACTGTGCTAAAAAAACCCGCAGAAAGGAAAAAAAAAAAAAAAAAAGAGGAGAGGGAAGTGTGAGAACATCAGCTCTGCACGAGGGACTTGGACATGCCCAGGTCGATGTCAGGATGGGATAGACATGGGCTCTTCCAGCAGATATTAAGAGGGAAAGCAGAGCAGGAAGGAAGGGGGAAGCACACTGGTAGGTTCAGTGTTTGAGCTGAGCTCTTCTTTTTAGGCAGAGCTGAGAAGACACATTTTTTTTAAGCAGAGTTTGTGGGACTCGCACCAAACGCCAGCACAAACTCAACAGGTTTCACAGCAGCTCCCCCCAGTCCTGGCCTGATAGCCTGCATGACAGCAGACCACATTCTCAAAAGATCTTCAGAGAGAGGGACAAAAGGTATCAGAAGCAGGGCTGCAAGATGCTCCTCCTGCCAGAGGAAGGTCAGGGGATGCCAGAGGCCTGAGAAATAACAGCAAAAATTCAAGGCACCAGGAAAAACAAAGACTTTGAAGCATTACTGAAACAGCCTCCAGCTCTGTCACACCAGGCATGAATCCTTTACAGCAGGGGACATGAAGGGCCCAGAACACAAAAGGCTTGAGCAATCTGGCAGAAGTCCATCAAGGACTATTAAACATGAAGTTACAGATTAACTTTCAGCTCAGGAAGCCCTGAAGCTGCAAAGCGCCTCAGACTGGGAGGGAGCAAGACGTGGGGGCAGATTCTTTCTCAGGATCCTGCCCCTCACTGGAGCCCCACCACCGGGGGACTCAGCACAGCCAGCAGACACTGCAGATAAAGGGGCTGAGGGCCACATTTCACCAGTGCAGGGGCTGTGAGGCTGCTGGCACAGCCCCAACACGGGCAGCCCATTAAGGGGGACCCGTGGAGAGCTGTACACACCCACGTGTCGCCCAGAAAAGCTGCGGATGCAACATCCCTGGAAGTCTTCAAGGACAAGCTGGATGGGGCTTGGAGCAAGCTGGTCTAGTGGGAGGTGTCCCTGCCCGTGGCAGAGGTGTGAAACAAGATGAGCTTTAAGGTCCCTTCCAACCCAAACCATTCTGGGATTCCATGACCTCTGGGACCCCTTCCCCACCTGCAGCAGGTAAATGGGGGCAGGCACAGAGCAGACCCCACATGGAACATCCCATCATTGAACACACCCATTATAACTGTGCTTTGCTGGAGCACAGCCTTCCAGACAGCCTTTCCAGAGTGGACACACCACAGTTTTCCAACAGCTTGCAGTGAAAATTCCCCAAGCTCCCCTGCAATTCATTTCTGTCATCTCATGCAAAACCAGCCTGTCTTGTTTCTCCCATCCTGTTTTTTATACTGGTGCTCACAGCAGGAACCCTGTGCAGATCAATTTGTTGATGTTTTGAGCACGTTCCCAACCTCTTAGAGCTCTCCTGTGCTTTAGCAGCTATTTCTCATCCTGGGAGACACTCTGCTGGTGGGATTGAACAGCACAGTGGAGGTGCAGTGGGAGCCAGACCAGGGGTTCACATCCCCAGCTTGAGGCTTAAAGGGAACAGCCACCTACAGAAAATAGTCAGCAGGAAAATTAGGCACCAACATCGTGGAATTTCTTATTCTCATATCCCCTTGGGCTGCCCACCATCTGGGAATGCCCAGAGGCCTTTCTAGGTAAATCAGTGCAAAGGACAACCTTATCACAGATAATATCAAATAGCTGAGCCCAGGAATAAATTGTTTTCCTCTCTAAGTCTGTGCCTTTCATTACAAGTCCTTAGGGGACAAGCAATGGAATGAGATTCCCTCCTGTCAGAATAAAATCAGGAAAACTGTTACGAGAAAAGGAACCCAACTGCTGCACACCATCCTTGGACATTGCAGTGAGCTGATCCAGAGAGGGCCAAACCCAGGCACATGGAGAGCAAGGTGAGGACCAAGAGCCACAGGGAAGCAGAGCCAACTCATGACTTATTCCAGCAGCAGGATGTCATTCCAGCTCCACCTGCAGGAATTTCTGTGGGTGAGAAAGCCTTGAAGGGTAGATGGGAAAGGTGTTGCTCTGGGAAGTAAGGGAAGCCGAGGCTGGCTGCAGGTGAGAAAAGCAGGGAAGGCGGTGAGCCTGGAGGTTGTATAAAAATACCATTATAAAGCTTAGAAAGTCAAAAGGGTTGGGTTTCTTGGCATAACCCCACAGGCAAATGCTGAGTGCAGCTTCCCAAGACTGCCTTCTAAGCAACCTCCATGAATTCCCTGCTCCAGCCCATACTCTCCCTGTGTTCCATCTCTCCACACAGCTGAAGTTTCCAGGAGGAACATTTGCTGGAGCTGGATTTTACAGGAATATTAGAGAACAATGGCAAAATGAAATATCAATTGACAGAAGGTTCACTCATGATGCAAATTGCATTTAAAAAAAAAGTGACTCCTCTAGATTGGGGAATCACAATTGGTATGTCCTTGCAAAATTATTCAACCCTTTAAATAGAGGTTTTGGGGAGTGGGAGGTCAATTAAGTCTCTGTGATGCTTCAAGAAACCTGACATGATTTGGGCATAAAGCTCAGGCTAAAAGAAGTAGAAATACAGCTGGTTTCTCAAGTAACCCATTCTATAGAATCATCAGGGTTGGAAAGAGCTCCTAGACCAAGTCCAACCAAGTCCAACCCCTAAGAAAGGGGAACACCATAAAGTGGTACAAAAAAGCCTTTCGGTACTTTCACACCTACAGAAAAACCCCTCAGACTTATTAGATTCCAGGGGAAAACACATCCCAAACCTTCAAATCTGCACAATTTTAAAAAACGGGTATTTCAGTGTTATCTATACAGCAACAATCACAGCCAGGAAATGCATGAGCACGTTATGGCTCACAGGAGAAATCCCTGCAGGTAAAAGAAGTATGAGAAACAACAGAGTTCCCAGCATGGATCGCCAGTCCCAGAGCAAGTGCAAGGCATGGAGAGAGCCTCACACAGGAAACGAGGCAAACTGTGACCTTGAGATGAGAACACATCTGTAATAGTTCTATAAAGATGTCAATCTCCTATTTATATAAAATACCTGTGCAGATAGCCAGGAAGCCACGCATAAAAATCCTGCACCAAGCTCCCAAGAAAACCCCTCATCCGACTTCTCTGCTCACATCTCCACATCAATCCATGGCAAAGCTGTACTAAATACCTCTTTTCCTCCCCACAGTTAAGAATACAAGACCTAAAAGCTGGACATTTTAGCTGAATTATCAGCATTTGCTGTGCTAGGCTTTACCTATGCAGACAGCAATCATGGGAAAAAAAAAAAAAAAGAAAAATAAAAAAGATGAAAAATCCTGTACAACTTATTCGAAGGCTGTAAATGCCTCACAGCCCTGGCTGTTACGGGGTGGTTTTCTTGCATCTCTCTTCAAGCAGAAAAGCAGCACAATATGGACTGGAGACCTAAAGTGGCAGCTGGACTGGCAAAGAAAAATGTTTGATGGGGTAGTACACGCTCATCAAAATCGACAGCATCCTCAACTGGATCGTTTTTACCAGCTTTAAAATCCAAAGTGAGGCTCGCAGGAGACTCCAGAGAACATTGGTGACTCAGGGCTCGAAAGGAGCCTTTTTCCCCAGACTGGCTTTGCTGGGGTTTCGGAGAGGAGGAGATGGTAGCAATAACAAATATAACACGTGTAATTAACGCACAGGGACAGACCAAATACAACAGGCTGATGTTATCCCACCGAATCCCAGTGAAGTGCCCTCCACCGAGCCAGGATTAATGCGGTCTCAGCGCAAAAGGCCAAGCGGGCTCCAGACAAAACAAACCCATGGAAAGCAAGATGGCTTAAATTTCCCCCACAAGCCTGTGCCAAACCATTCCTGTTAGACAGACACCTCCAAACGCCACTGGAAAGCCAACAGGGAGCACCAGCAGGGATATAAGAACAGATTCCAGCAGCTTGTGTTTCATAACTTCCCAGCTTGGAGCTCTAAGCAACCTGGTCTGGTGGAAGGGGTCCCTGCCCACGGCAGGGGTGGAATGAGATGAGCTTTAAAGCCCCTCCCAACCCAAACCATTCCATAAGTCCAGGATTTCCCAGTGCTTTCCCCCAGGAGGGGCCTCTCCCATTGCAGCACTGCTGCACTGGGATCATCGGGACTCTGCTCTAGAAAAAAACAACATTAATGACGTTTTGAGAAAGCATCAGCTCAGGTCCCTCAATACCTTTCATAGCAGATCCACCTTTCAATTGCTGCGCTCAGCCACATCCCACACCCTTTAGTGTTTCAAGAGCATGGACAGGTCACGGATAACACAAAAAGAAGCCAAAAGGCCTTTTGAAAGGACAGAAACTGTTCTGAGAGAGCCACCTGGGGAAAGAAATCCAACCAAACACCCAAAGAACTTCCTGTTCCCTGCTCTGCTCCAGCACAGCTTCACCAAGAGCTTGGCTCCCCTGGGGATGGGTTGGGCAGAGGTAGGGATGTCAGCCAGCACAGACTCCTGCCACCCTCCCGGGGCCACCCCTCCCAAATATGCACACATCATCATGAAGGGTCAATTAAAACCAGCAGAAGCAGAGGATAAGGTGCAATTCCACCCAGTGTTCAACTCTTCCATCCCAGTTTTCCTGGGTTTGTTTTTTTTTTGGGATCAGTACCTTTTGCCTGTGAGCAACGATAAAATTACTGATTAAACTTTAAAGGGGGGACTTGTCTTTGAACCAGAGGAGAGGCACAGCAGGGAAGGGATGCATTATTTAAAGGAGGGTTTGTGTTTTCTACCCCAGCAGCCACCACGAGATTTACCAGGCAAAGCACGGTACTACTACAGAGTCAAAATCCGAGTGCCCGGAGATGAACATTCCACGGTAATGCATGCCTGAATAATCCCTTTATTACACCTTCTGGTTGTAACTTTAACAAGGAACAAGCTTTACAGCTAATATTTTGGAGAACTGCAACGGGGGTTTTTTATGGCATGCCAAGAATTCACGGGAGAGCGAGTCTCACCTAAGTTTACTTCTTCCATCAGGGGACTAAATAGATTTTTCACATAAAATTACCTATCACATGCTGCCTATAAAAAGATGCGGCTGTAAACATCCTGGTTTTAACCTCGGGGCTGGAAGCGAGTGTCACAAGGAGCAAAAAATTCCTCCAGGAAACCTGTCTGGCAAGCTCTTCCTTGCCTGCTGTGGTATCTCGGGCACCTCCATCCACAGCTGTGCTGTGGATGTGCAGCGAGTGTGTTTGTCTATCATTTAAAGTCAATGTTTCTCACCTTCTTTCCACCTTCTAAATCAAAGAGTTAACGGGGGGGGGGGAAGATAAATAAAAAAAACCTGCATGGTCTCCTGCAGTGTTGACGCAATTGTTTTCATTTGCAAGCAAGTGGAAGTTGAACTTCAACGTCAAATATTCATTTATCAGCATTAACCCAGCTGCCCTCCCCTGTTTGTCCTCACTCACTCAGGCCTTTTTCTCGTTTGCCTGTCAGTGGGCTCATGAGTGGGAGGGCAGAGTCATTTTCGTGCCCAGATTCCCCCCGGAACTCCTCTGATCCGCCGCTTGTCCCGTCACAGCATTGCCTGTTCGAGGCAGCATTTAAAAAAAAAACAAAAAACATATAAATCGGACTTTCAAAAAGGCTGCCATCCAAGGAAATCCATTCTCATCAATGGTGAGACTCCCAGAATCTGTTCTTCATTCCTTTTTCATTTGGAAATGTCAATGGGTGTTGTCAGAGCGCAATTGTTTTCCTTAATCATCCGCAGCAGTGAAGTAGAAAGTGCTCATCTTTGCGGTGGGGCAAAGTCACTGGCTTTATTCACACCCCGCTCAATTTCGAGAGGATGCTTTCCAGGCTGCCTTGGCCCTCGGGAATCACGGCTGATACGCTCATCTTCTGTACGAGTGATAAAGATCCTTCCACCGGGAAATCCAGGTTTCTTTTGCTACGGCTGCTGCAGAAGGAAAGGCGCAGACACGAGGACGCGTCCTAGAAAGCGCCGGAGAAACCTTAAGGAAAAGCCATCAAAGAAACCCGGGCATCCTCTTACTTTAAATGTGGGACATAGAAAAAGAAGTGGGGCTTTGTTGTCGTCTCGGTTTTCGCCAAAGCCAGAAAGGCGAACTGCGGAAGGTTCCTTTATCCCCCGGAGCTGCTCCTCAGTGCAACAAGCTGCTTACAACCTTTTCAGTTCAGCAATTGTTGGGGTTTTTTTCTGCCAGCAATCACAAAAAAAAAGCTGCTGAAAGGTACAGGCAATAGACTTCTTAAAGAGCTGTTGACAACTCCCAGGAAACTTTTACATTTCGAATGCATTCTGCCCACATTTCCTCTATTTTCTGTGGTTCTTAAGTTCCTCAATTTAGCACACAAAGCTATTTGCATGAAAATAGCATCTTGAGAATTTCTTACAGAAGACTTACAATACTTTGCCTTAACAAAAAAAAAAAAAATACAGCACATAATTGTAGAATTATGTGTTGAACATCTCAGGTAGCCAGGGTAAGAGGAGAACGAAGCACAAAACTGATTACAAACATTTTTCTTTCATTTTAGATCCCATCAAGCTCTCATTCTCCAGCTGCCACTCACAATGGTATTCCTGGATACACTAATCTAGTGCCATTATCATTCTCTAAAAGCAAGAAGCTTTTTTATTTAAGCAAAGACAAATTAATTTAATGGTTTCACTGTCTGTGTTTCTAAAAATATATGTAGATTTCCTCTTGACCTGCAGAGAGAAAATTCTGTATTGATACATTCTTGGGTAAACCCACTCCTAATGAAAGATAAGCATCCCATCTGGTAAGCACCTTTTTCCCAGTCCCAGAGAAATGGCTGGAACCTGTGATGCATCACCCAGGTCAGCTGAGTAACTAAATCTCCATCTAGATGACAAAATCCTCAATAAATCCACCAGACTACAAATTCCATGTAGATAAAATGTTTTGGGAAGCCAGCAGCTCTCACGTAAGGATGCTGCACTTCCAATCAGCATCTTAAATTACACCATGAAGAAAACGGGACAGCTGGCAGCTCAACGAGCTCCAG
Organism: Tichodroma muraria; assembly: GCA_013390105.1. Lineage (NCBI taxonomy): Eukaryota > Metazoa > Chordata > Aves > Passeriformes > Sittidae > Tichodroma > Tichodroma muraria. The sequence continues at coordinate 8,083 of WAAG01091040.1, forward strand.
ATTAAACAAAAAAAGCCAGAGGGATGCGTTTACCAAATTTTACACTTGCTGGTGTTTCTGGGTGAAACTCTCACGAAGATAGGTTGCTGCTAATGCTGGATGTTGGGATGAGCAAGGCGTTTTCCAAGCATTTTACTCACTTAGGTGATGGAGTCCACATTGCTGCTTGAGAATTCCTAGTAAAGAAGAGGTATCTGGCCAAACTGTGCCAGGGGAGGTTCAGGTTGGACATCAGGAAGAATTTCTTCACAGGAAGGGTTGTTAAACAATGGAAGGGGCTGACCAGCGAAGTGGTGGAGGGGTTCAACAAATAGTTTGTGGCACTCGGTGCTCTGGTCTGGTTGGCCAAAGAAAACCAAACAACCCCAAAAAAAAACAAAACCAAAGGGAAAAAAAACCCAAAAAACACACCAAAACGCCCACAAAGGATAGCAAATCAGTAGAAAGAAGCCCAGGCAGTGCCTGGACCTTTCTTTGTGGACATCCCAGCTTCAGCCCTGCCTTTCTTACAATACACATCAGGACCATCTCCTAAAATGGCACATAGGAAAATCTTTTTGCGTGAACAAATGCCAAATTATGTTGATGACTGGCAGTATTCAGCACATCATCACACAAATTCATTTCTTAAAAAAATGACAAGGACACCTCCAAACAGCTCCTAAGTAGCTACTCTCATGCAAGTGTTTGTGTGCCAGAAAAACACAAATAGCAAGAAATATACTGAAAGTAAAAAAAATAATTAATTAATTTAAAAAATCACTGCGAGTAGAGGAGCTCAATCCCATGAGGCAGCAGGAGGTTTTTATTTTTTAACACTTCTGCCTGTTGTTGCAAAGGCAGGAAGAAAAGACAAATTAGAAAGATGAGAAGGCAGCAAAGCACAAGGTCAGCAAGAACGTGACTCTGAGGTATTATTGAATTCAGTCAAGGTTAATCACAGGAGCCACGTTTTTACCTTGGTGCCTTCACCAGGTGGCTTAACATGATGTAAGGATCCGGCCCAAGAAACATTAGATTCTCTCACTTCTGCCTCACCGAGAAGTATTTGCAAGAGCCTGGTTAATTAAACTAATAAACCACAAGCGAAAGCCTGGGCTCGTGCCACTTTTTGACAAACACATTGTGTTGCATTAACAGCCCTTATCCCATCGCCAGGGGATGGGAGCCGGGAGCAGGGAAGGAGCAGCGCCGGGGAGGACAAGACAAACCAGCTGATTTCCAATTAAGAGTTGAAATAAAGATGAAGTGCTTTTAGCGCTCGGCCTCCGAACTGCCAATACTCTTAAATAACACAGATACCTGGCCATCCTACAGCCCCGTTAAATCAAGTTCATTTGTCTGAAGCAGAGCCCAGCGGCACCGATTTAACAAGCACCGCTTCAGGTGTGACTCAACACAGGCAGGAAGCCTTTGGGGGCAAAGGAAAATGTCTCAGAGGGATGCTGGGTGGAAAAAATTCTCTTAGGATTAGAAATCACTCACCACAGCAGCTTCCGGCCAGGCGCGGAGCATTTGGAGGTCATCTGTCTCCACTTAGGCTGAGGTAGGTCCTAGTTTGCCCCAGGAAGGAATGCTGATGTCCCGAGAGGTTAAGCAGCTGGTGAGCGGTTGAGGTTGGGATTGCAGGCTCCTGGAGGGAGAAGCAAACACCTCAGAAGGTGGCTGAGCTCAGGACACCCCAAAAATCCTCCTCAGTTACTGTTTCCTCCTTGCTAGCTTTGCTCAAGGACGTCTAAAGCCTTGAAAACAACATCGCAGGCGGTTTTGGCCTGGAGGTTGGAGGTTGAAGGCTGAATTTGAAAGATGGTGCTGATGTGCTTATGAACAACTTGATGGGTGAGGGTCTTTAGGAGAAATGGGTGTTAATATCTTCAAAATGGGTTTGATGTGACCTCAAGCCCCACAGGTTTGCTACAGAACCCAGTCTGACTCCTAAACTTTAGGGTAATAGGAGAAATAGGCCCGCACAAGCCGAGCCGGTTGCAGAGCCCAAACTGTCTGAACATCTGGTGGGTCTGCAGAACCCAGACAGCCTGAACTTTGAATTATGGGGGGAAATAACACATCCAAGGGAGGGAACGTGTGATGGGTGGTTTGGGAAGGCTGCACCTTCCTCCTACCTCAGCCAGCAGGGAAAGGAAGAGGGCAACACGTGGCCGGCAGTTTAGGATAAGAGGCCGAGTGCTGTGAAACTGAGAGAGAGCTCACAGGGATGTGCCCAGGTGGACTCTCTCCTCTTCCTCAAATAAAGCTGCAGGACTGCTCTGTGTCCTGTTTGGGCACTGGCTCCTCACAGCATGGCTTTTCTGCACGAACCAGAGCCCTGTTTTGGTGGGTGAGCAGCGTCCAAGGTGTCAGTGGGACCCACTGATGGTGGATGGCTCCAAAGCCCCGTTTCTCTCTCTGTTTCAGTCCCTGTAACATTTCACAGCCTACTACCCATCCCTTGGCGTTCAGCCACCTCCCACCACAGGTCAGCCTGTGCACACATTGTACAGATTCCAGCTTTTTCTCCAGGAGTATCTGGGCATCCTCTGCAAGCTCCCACCGGTACTGACCTCTCCTTCCTTACCAGCTCTGTCTATGTGGATGTACCTCAGGCACCACTACTGCTGCTGCTGACACCTCACTATCCTGGTTGTTTAGGGCTGAGGGAAGCTCCTGGACCTTCTTGACCACATTTTAAGAGCTCAGAGCTTCACGTTTCATTAGTGGTGACTCTTCCCTGTCATTATCTTCCACTTTAGTTTCTGTATCCGGATGTCTTTGATCCATTTAGTGTAAGATCCACTTACTCCAATCCCTGACCCCGCATCTTTTGATGCAACACACAACTCATTCTTCGTGAGAGCCTCTTTCCTTCTGCCAAAGAGCTCTCCAGGAGCAGCTTTGTGTTACAGCCAAACCCATTCAAAGGCCCCTTCGCACACTTACCCTGAAGCTCTTTCAATCAGTTCTCCTCATGGAAGGGCTCTTGTCCACACATGCTCCAGGCTCTCATGTGCTCCGTACAAAGCCTCTCAGCGCCTCCGGAGTGGGGTTTAGGGACCAATGTGCATTAACCTTTCCTCTAAAAAACCTGAATATAGAGAACCAAGGTTATCCCAAAGACCTAATAACCAGTGGAGAGCAGGAGGAACAGCTGCAGAGTGTTGAACTGCCTTCTTGGGGTGCTTGGATGAGGGAAATAGCACAGAAGTATTTTGAAAGAGTGCTCCTTCATCTCTCTCAAAACTACCAATAATCAGGAGCTAATTTTATCTATCCTGTTAGAGCTTGTTTGATTTCTTGAGAAATTAACACCTGTTCTTAAGGTTAGGATGATACAAGCACCGATGATTTTTCAGTCGTTGGTTTCAATCATGGCTCAGCTTCAGGTTTGTAGAACAGCAAAATTATCATCACGTATCATTAGGTAAAGCAGAAGTTTCATTATTTAAAGCAAAAAGAACACGCATTAATATTCTCATTGATAAATGCAGAAGCACATCTGATAGAATCATAAAATATCCAGAGCTGGAAGGGGCCCACAAGGATCGTCAAGTCCAACTCCTGGCCCTGAGCAGAACACCTCAACAATCCCACCCTGTGCCTGAGAGCACTGTTCAAATGCTCCTTGAACTCTGGCAGGTTTGGGGTCATGACCATTCCCTGGGCAGCCTGTTAAGTCTCTGAACGGCCTCAATTCACAGTTCTGGATACAAACTGTCAGGAAAATTAATCCACAAACACCAGTGGTTTATGTCCAAAAAGGAGACAGAGGAGTCCTTTGACTTTATTCCAATAAAGGGAGAGGCCATGGGGCATTCCCATGGGGTCCCTCACATTTTTGGAGGACGCAGCCTCCTTTTTATCCCAATTTCCCGGCCGCATTTCCCCTCTCTCTTTCCCCACTGGCTGAGGCACTTGAGAGGTGCAGACTGCCTGGAACGGGTGAAACCGAGGATTCCCCTCTAATGGATAACCCTCCCCTTGAATTTTTAATTCTTACAAAATTTAGGGGTTTTCTTTCCTATTGTTTATTTCATTTTACAATGTTTAATTTCATTTATCAGCAAACCTAGGGTTTATTTGCAAAAGCAAATATCTTTTTGCATTCATCAATCAGTGGGATCCTTCTCACTGTTTCTTTTATCTCCCGGTGCTGGTTTTATCTACCAGCAGACCCACAGCTTGTAAAGACAACTCCACTATTCCTCTCAAAACGTTTTGGAAAACAGCCTGGACTCTTCTGTGCTATCAACATAATCCAAAATATGGACCAAACTGGAGCTGTGGCAAAGGAGCAGCAGCACAGAAACACACATCGTTTTCTTCTCACCTGCCCCCGTGCATCTAAACTTAAATCTTTACGAGCGCCCTGCAGCCAAGGTGTGTGAGGCAGCATTCAGATCCCGGGTTTGAAAACATTTACTGTCCAATGAGACGTGGCCCTTTCCCTAGGGCTGCTCCCGTGCTTTGGGGAGGGGAGAAAAGGTGTGAAGGCATTAAGTGCACAGGCGCACTCTACTCCTCCAAACACACCAGCCCAAATCTTAGGATGATGCCAAACCAGCCCCTGCGCTCCGTTCCACTGGTGAGCTCCAAATTACAAAAGCTGAGGCTGTGCAAATCACCCCGGCCCGCTGGGAGCCCCGGCAGCCGCCAGGACCCGAACCCAGCCCGGGAGAGGGACACCTGCCACCCGAACCCAGCCCGGGAGGGGGACACCTGCCCCCCGAACCCAGCCCGGGAGGGGGACACCTGCCCCCCGAACCCAGCCCGGGAGAGGGACACCTGCCCCCCGAACC